>ML100434.1:0-34740 GCA_003697995.1 Taxidea taxus jeffersonii | reverse complement strand
AAAAAAAAAAACTTGAAACAGGGCACAGGGCTATGAATCCCTCACTTCCACGCAACATTACATGGACGAGAAGGGTTCATAACAATAGGGTAATATAGAAACCCCTAGGAACGCCTGGGTGGCTCAGTTGGTTAAGCGGCTGCCTTCGGCTCAGGTCATGATCCCAGCGTCCTGGGATCGAGTCCCACATCGGGCTCCTTGCTCGGCAAGGAGCCCACTTCTCCCTCTGCCTGTCTCTCTCTCTGCCTGAGCTCATTCTCTCTCTCTAATAAATAAATAAAATCTTTTAAAAAAATATAGAAACCCCTAAATAAGATCGCTTTTAGACCAAATATTGAGGTCGAATTTAACTGCTTATCAAGACTCAGTATCCCCTCCCATTCCCTCAATTACTACAGTACTACAAACAATAAAGTAATTAAAAGGGTATGATAAGGAACACATTGTCTATCTTTCTTCTGGAAGTTCATCAAGGGCAGGGGCCCTGTCTTGTGTATTTTATTATCTTGTAGGGCAGAGGTATTAAACTGGAGTCTCTACGAGTCTTAGGAGGGCTTTCAAATTCCTGAAATTACATGTGAAACATTGTGTTGGGTGAATTTTCTGGGGAAAGAACAAACAGTTTCCCTCACCTTTTCAAAAAGACCTGTGTCCCTAAAAACCCAAGACATCACTGCTATATAGTGTCCAGCACTGACCCTTATACATAGTGCTCCACAAATATTTAAGGGAAGGAGCCAGGTAAGAGCTGATGGAAACAAGGTAACTACTCTCATTGCTCATACCCTCTGACTCTGGCAAGTCTTACATATCATACTGCATCAAATCAGGTTTATTTACTATGCTTCTAGACACATAACAGGACAGTTTCCTAAACCTCTCCTTAACATGCCTCCTGAAAGACTTAGTACAGTGTTTCAACTTATAAGGAAAAAGCATGCTGGTTTTTTCCTACCAATGATAAAACTTTCAAATTCCTGCTCAGTCAATATTGCAAGCATACCCCATTATAAGAAGCCCAGTCAGTAATTACAGCAATAATCAATAAGCTAACCAACTATTTGCAGTCCATAGTTAATTTATTAGTTTCCCCAGTGAAGAACCCAACAATCTAAACTGTTAAGTGGCTTCAAATTCAATTAGAACACTGCTTAGTGTGTCCTCAGTTATGCTTTCTTTTGATTATATCTTGTTCTATGACGTTGACCTCTTAGGACATACACAACTGCTCCAGTAGTCAAAAGCAACATAAATAGCAAATCTATTTTGAATACCAAATTAATATCTGCATTTACTTACCTGGTTCCAGATCCCCCACTTCCCAAATAACTCCCTGCCCCTGCCTTAAGGGGCTACAATGTGCACATGCTCTTCCTTGAATGTCTCTGGACCAAGGATCCACATATGGTCATGGATTGGTTAGATGATGAGAAACAAAAATCAGAGTGAAAAGTCTTCCACTAAAAAGGTCAACAGGGAACAACCCTGGGGCCTGTTTATGGGCTAATATTATTGGATAGATGTATTTATTAATGATTTGGAAGTGAAAAAGACAGTAAGTTGGCCATGTTTAACAATAACACTGTTTGTTTTGGATAGGAAAACCGTAAAGGGCGTTAGGGAGCTCCAGATGGTCTTAACACAGGTTTGGGCGGCCAATGGCAGATGAACTTCAACTTGGCTAAGTTTAAGGTAATGTGTGTTGGCAGAAGGGGTTTAAATTTGTATTCAGCAATGGGTCCAAAGCATGTAGGATCCTCTTGGCTGACGCTTTTAGAGTCATCACCATGGTTAGCTTGGGACAGCGTCTACACTGACCTTGCATCTGATTTCTAGGCTGAAGCAATTCTGTTATACCTCTAAAGGAGAAGTTTAAATACAGTAGTTCCCCCTTATCCATGGTTTTGCTTTCCATGGCTTCAGTTACCCGTGGTCAAAGGCAGTCTGGAAACAAATGATCCTCCTTCTGACGTGTCAATAGTAGGTCAATAGTAGCCTAACACCAGGTCACAATGCCCATGTCACTCACTTCACTTCATCTCTTATAGGCATTTTATCAGCTTTCAGCTTCACAAGATGGGTGAGTATAGTACAATAAAGTATTTTGAGAGAGAGAGAGACAGCACATTCACATTATTTTCACTGCAGTATACTGTTAAAATTGTTCTATCTTATTGTCAGTCATCACTGTTAATCACCTGCTGTGCCTAATTTATAAGTAAAACTTTACCACAGGTATGTATGTATAGGAAAACACATGGCATATATAGGGCTCGGTATTGTCCATGGTTGCAGGCATGCACTAGGGGAATCCTGGAACTTATTCCCCAGAGGAAATGGGGGACTGCTGCAGTAGCTTCAGGGAACCTGTCACTTAAATAAAATAGGTCCCTCAGGCCATGCAGACAGCAAGCCAAATGTGACATTCTCTTATACTCTATTTAGCCATTTCCAATAGTGCTTGATAAAAATCCGACCTACCACTCAACTTCTACTACAAAATGAATAAATAAAAAGGTGGTGAGGAAAGAGTAAAGAACATATGAGTAATAGAGAAACATATATATGGAAAGAAGCAACTCTATTGAAATTTTCTATTACTTCATTTTATGCCTTTTTGGACATATTTCCTAGGTTGATAATTTGATGAATTTCTCTAACTTTACTGTAAGGCAGTGTATTTACGTTCACTTTTCAGATACATGTAGAAAATACCCCTCTCATTTTCAGTAAGACCGGCCTTACCTCTGTAAGAACAGAGGTTTAGTAAGAGCTTCCAACAAGTGCCTAACAACTCGGTCTTGCTCCACAGCAAGCCTCCTGCCGGAAGTCCAACATTTCCTGCAGCCTGCATTTCCTCTGAAGACAAGCTCCTAGCCATCATCCCTCTGGGGCCAACCGAGGTACCACATGGTTCTGCTGCCTCATGCCAACTGCCTCCACATAGGACCCCAGAGGAACCAGCCACCAGGCTACACTAAGCCCTCCACAGAGATGGAGCCGAACCAGAAGTACGGTCATGTTAACGACAGAATCCTGGTGGTGCAAAGCACCCCACAGCGCCCCGGTGTCCCCTGCCTGAGGCCTGCTTGTGCTTGTCATTCCCTTTGCTTCCAGGAGCCACAACATAAACACCCTGCTCTGATGCAAGCTTCTGTATGCTTCTGCTCCTCGCAAGCAAAGATGCCAGAAGATATCTCATAATGGGGGCTACCGACGGGACTACTGCATTTCTGTCACTATTTGATGGGCATCCAAATGTCCCAGGCAGCACAGAGAAGGGAAGTTAAAATAACCTGCCTCTGAAAAAAAAGGTTTCATTCTTTGACTAGGATGAGAAAACAAAACAAAAACTTTACTTACAGCTTAGAGCATGTTATTATTTGCGTAAAAAAAAGAAAAAGAGAGTAATTTCCAAAACTATTTCTTTCATTCGGCTCCCCTCTCCTTGTGCCATTTCCCCACCCTGCCAGAACATTCTGCATTATCAGCTGTTCAACTGAACTGCACTGAGCTGTGTTGCCACATAAGTTCAAAGTTGAACCTATTTAATATGGAGCATATTTAAAAGCACCATGTGGAAAATGAGCTCCAATCTCCTGCTCTTTGAAGAAAACTTCCTAGTAGCAAAGGCGCTGGTGCCGTTAAATGTTCAGCTCCACAGTGGGCAACATATTCTGTGGTAAAACTTAGTCTTGTAGATAAGGACAAAAATCTTTACCAGTTCAGAGCCCAGGGCGCTAATTCAGGTAAGCAGCTGACATTTGATTTTTGGCTCAGATGATGATCTCAGGGTGCTGAGATCTGGCCCAGCGTCACATTCCACACTTAGCATGGAGTCTGCTAGAAATCCTCTCCTTCTCCCTCTCCCTTTGACCCTAACTCACAGGCTCTTTGTTTCTTTTTTTTCTCTCTCTCTCTTTTTTTTTTTAATTTAAGCTTTTTTTAAACATACAATGTAACCCCACCACCCTCTCCCAAACCCTCTCCCCCCACCCTCCTCAGTTTGTTTTATGACATTAAGAGTCTCTTTTGGTTTGTCTCCCTCCCGATCCCATCTTGTTTCATTTTTACTTTTCCTACCACCTTAACTCCCACCCCCATTGCATCTCCACTTCCTCATATCAGGGAGATCATGTGATAGTTGTCTTTCTCCAGTTGACTTATTTCGCTAAGCATAATACGCTCTAGTTCCATCCATGTCGTCGCAAATGGTAAGATTTCATTTCTTTTGATGGCTGCATAGTATTCCATTGTATATATATATATACCACCTCTTCTTTATCCATTCATCTGTTGATGGACATCTAGGTTCTTTCCATAACTTGGCTATTGTGGACATTGCTGCTATAAACATTCGGGTACACGTGCCCCTTTGGATCACTACGTTTGTATCTTTAGGGTAAATACCCAGTAGTGCAATTGCTGGGTCATAAGGTAGCTCTATTTTCAATTTTTTGAGGAACCTCCATGCTGTTTTCCAGAGTGGTTGCACCAGCTTGCATTCCCACCAACAGTGTAGGAGGGTTCCCCTTTCTCCACATCCTCGCCAGCATCTGTCATTTCCTGACTTGTTCCAAAATCTACAAAGAGCTTAGCAAACTCAACACCCAAAGAACAAATAATCCAATCAAGAAATGGGCAGAGGACATGAACAGAGATTTCTACAAAGAAGACATCCAGATGGCCAACAGACACATGAAAAAGGCTCTTTGTTTCTTAAATAAATAAATAAATTTAAAATTTTAAAAACTCACAAAGTGTTTTTTACATTCTTTTTTTTTTTTTACATTCTTATTCACACTCAGGGACACTAACATTCTAATAAATGGTATTCCTTTTTGATATCAGGAAAAAGGTAGTATTTGCAAAGCTTCCTCAGCAGGACCTCAACAGACGTCAAAACAAAACCATCATTTCAAACCACCAGAAGTAAAGAGACTAGGGGGGTTAGATGATGTGGGACCGTGTCCAGGCCTTTCCATTCATTGGTGACATGACCTCTAACTGAATCTGCCCTGTGAGGGCCTCGGTCTTCTTATCTATAAAATGCAACAGCTGGACAAGACTTCTAAGGCTCCCTTCTAACTCCACTTGAGTAACTGTATGATTTTAGAGGCAATCTCCAGGTTATGTATACTACGACAAAGCTAATCATATCCCAATTTACAAGGTGCTACAGAGGTCAAGGAGTATTTTCCCTCATGGTACCCAACATGTAAAAAGGTACACAATGGTCAAGTATACCAAAGGGAATACTTAGACTCCACTAAAACACAAGGTCTCTACCATAATGGGAGGCATTACGGTTAAATTAATCCCATACTCTTCTGGCAATGTGGAAAAATGGTATAAAGGCAGAGAATGGGAAAAATGAAGAAAATTATTCTTGTTAATACTGTGCTCCACTCACACAAGCCTCTCAGTATTGAGAACCAGGTATAATAAATCCCATACTAGACACAGGATTTAGCAGAAAAAATTATGAATCCATTTACAAAAGCAAGATGTACTGCTGAGTTTCTTAATGAAAGGTCACCCAAAAGCCGAGGTTAGCTTTAAAATAACCCCTCCTATAACTGGATCTCAGTGATAGATAAAGCTTCTGATGAATCAATAACCACGGCCCAGCATTGCTGTTTGGTGCTGAAAGGAAATGAAGCCAACACTGCCAGACAATGAACACAAAAAGACAGAGGGAGAAAAACGACACACCATCTTTAATTTTCCCAGAAAATGAGAGGGGGAAACAAGAACATCAACAGAAACGTAAACTATATTAAGGGAATATTTAACAGGGTCCTTTAAATAATTAGCAATGATCAGGTATTTAGTTTTCAGAATATGTAGGTTGGGTGTACTTCTTTTTTTCTAATAAAGCATTTCAGATTCTAATTAAAAAAATACTTTATGAAGGAATTAAAAAGATACAATAGTGTCAGAGGAAAAGCCATGATCCCAGAAGTGGAATATTCTAACAACATAACTTACAAGAAACTACGCTATAAAAACAGATTGTTGATTAACACAAACTCATAACAAAATGCAGAGAGCGATCACAATGGTGCTGTAATAACACTTGGCTGCTGGATTCTCTCAATACATTAAATATCTCCTTGGAGACCAAATTACTTTACATTTTCTTAAAAGACAATTTATTATAGCTTTGTTTTCTTCTCATTATCTCTTAAAAATATATCTAATGAAGAAAAGAATACAACTTCTAAATAACTTACATAAAATGGTACTAATGTGTGACAACAGACTTTGGTTTAATATGTTGGTTATTATTTAACAGCACACGGCAACTTATTGTCATGACAAATCCTTCCTACAACGCAATACTCCACGTGTCACATGTATCAAAACCCACTGTATGCCATTGTTATGGCACACATAAAATTAACAGCCTAAGGCTGCTAGCAATTTAAATAATTGATAAGTTTTCAATTAAAAAGGCAACATTTTCAGGTCTAATACGAGAATCTATTTAAATTACTGATAAAAACTTATGTTTCTGTTGGCCCAAAGCCAGAAAATGCTTGCATTCAAGGAAGAAAAAAGTAATTCTGCAAGTTCCAACTCAGACGTTGCAAATTTTCTTCCCAATTTTATGAAGAGACCAGGCTGTTTATTCATTTAACCTTTGTAATTAATGGAAAAGAATGATTATGGGATTTCCAGTAAAAGTGTCTATAGTATTGCTTTCCCTATATGTATTTTAAAGAAATAATAAGGGGACTGTAAATTTACTAAATTTGCAGAAACTAATGAGAAACTCAGACGCTTTTTACAGTAGATACAGGGTTACCTGTATCAGTATCTCATTATCTTCCCCACCCTTCACCCAGATCCTGGATTTTAAAAGTTTTCAGTCAAAATGAACCTAAAAAATAAAGACCATGCAGGTTTTTCATAACAGATCAGCAACTGAAGGCTATCAACCAAAATCTATTCTGAGATTAGGTCCAAATGGTTCTCCTTATGGCAAAACTGGAACCCAGTGGAATTTTAATCATAAGAACCAAGACAGATCAGGGGTGCCTAGGTGGCTCAGTCAGACAGGCATCTACCTCTGGCTCAGGTCATGATCCCAGGGTCCTGGGATACAGCCCTGCTTGGTGGGGTGCACCCCCCTTGCTCAGCAGGGAGCCTGCTTCTTTCTCTCCCTCTGCCCCTCCCCCCACCCCACTCGTGCTCTCTCTCTCTCAAATAAATAAAATAAAATAAAATTTTTTAAAAAAGAACCAAGACAGATCACAATGACATCCAACCAATTTTATGTGTACTTTTCGAGAGTTACCCCTACTCTTTACTTTTTAAGTGTTTTTTTCAGAGCCTGACTCTACATAAACAAAAGGTATATGACAGTAGGACTATCTCAACAGATAAAAGAAGAAAAATAAATCTATTTAGGCTCTAAATGACATAAAGCTTGTTATCTCTCTCAGGGATATTTTCATTTAAAAAGATTTGCTCAAACATTCAGAATCAGAGTGATCTGAATCAGTTAAAATTCTTTGAGGACTTCAGGTTCCCATCTATAAATATTTAAGTGAATTAATGAGAAAGCCTGGACCTGATCAGCCAGACCACAATGCATGGACCACTGCCAATTCATAGTAAAGGCTTCACCATCCATTGCAAATTGATAAAAGTAAAGAATATCAATTCACTATGTGGCACACACAGTGTGAAACTAATATAACATTGTACACTGTAGTGTAGTACTGTAGTGTAGTAGTGTGAGTGTGAGCGTATTTTAAGTACATTGTACTTAAAAGTGTGAGTGTGATTGTACTTAAAAGTGAGGGGGAAAAAAGAATGTAGTGAGTTTTACATAAAATTAAATTTACTCTATTTTTTTTTTTAATTTTTAAGTAGCTTTCACACCCAACTGGGGCTTGAACCTACAACCCCAAGATCAAGAGTTAGCACACTCCACTGCCTGAGCCAGCCAGGTACTCCTAAATCTACTCACTCTAATGGTCACCTTTACTTTTGAGATTATGTACTGCCCATCACTTTTAATCTAAATGACTTTCACTGTTTTTCTTTGTTAGTAAAATAACGGTTAACAGTAGCCAATTTTTATTATTTATTAATTTTATTAATGTGTGTATTTGGCAAAAATAAAATGTTTCAATGCCTATGTCCTCCAATCTGAAAGTGAAAATTGATTAATTCGTGAAATACACAGATTTGGGGATCAATGAGCTAGAAGATTTCTTTTCAGACTAAAAAGTGGCCCTATCGAAATCTCAGAAACTTGTAAGTTTAAAGACAATTACGTAACTTTTTTTTTTAAAGATTTTATGTATTTATTTGACAGACAGAGATCACAAGTAGGCAGAGAAGCAGGTAGAGAGAGAGAGGAGGAAGGAGGCTCCCTGCTGAGCAGAGCGCCCATGTGGGGCTTGATCCCAGGACCCTGGGATCATGACCTGAGCCCAAAGCAGAGGCTTTAACCCACTAAGCCACCCAGGTGCCCCCAATTACGTAACTCTTAATGTATTTTCCTACCAAAAATAAACAATACATTTGAGAAAACAAGCATAAATCATAAGGAATATATACTACAGATATCTCAACTAAGGTACTACACACACACAAATCATCCAGAATGTAATAATGGTGACGTCACACACAAACAGTTCCCCACTAATGTGCAAGGAGGTGGACAGGAGAGAAAGAGCATAAAACACCCTTTATAGCACCAACTTCCTCATCAGGAGAGGCTGAACTTCAACTCCATGCTCACACTCACACTAGCCCTAAGACCTTGGCATATCTCCTAGCCACTGCTTCCTCATCTAAAATGTGGGGATGATAATATCTACCTCACCAAGTGATTATTAAAACCATAGAAAATCAAATACCTTTTGTACCTAATATATATATATATATATATATATATATATATGGCACATAGAAACGGAAATGATTATCACTATGATGACATGCATAACATTTTTCAAAAAGGACAATTTGTCAGAACTTCCCAAAAGCACGTTTTTGAAAGCACACCTTTGTGTATGGCTATGTCAGAGACATGACAAAAGTACCGGAACGTCAGTAACGTACTCTCCGCAGCAGATGTGTGCTGAAAAACCAGAACCCATTTGTGTGTGTATGTGTGTCTTCTAAAAATAAGCATGTCACATTCCCAGGAGAGTTAACCAATCTATCAATACTAGTGCTAGACCTTTCAGCAGACAATTCTTCTCTGCCTTTCAAGGTACTGATGAGCCCTGCTCTAAATTCTCAGTGCACAAAGACTCTCAAATAAGTTAATGGGAAGTCAATGGGAAATTGACTTTTCCTACTCTGTTCTGGTCTGAATGCAACGCTCTTTTAATCATGCCATCCTTCTTGTTCTTTCCTCCTACTCTAAATTAAAACTATTGGCGGAAAACCTTACAGATATTTTACAGTCTTCATGACAATGAAACAGTATTCTGGTGGAAGCAGAGGTCCATCAAAAACCTACAAGCTCACTGTTGGCAAGGAATGGACTCTCCTGGACAAGCAAGGGCCCTGACACCATCATTTCCACCCTTATGCCACTTTGCCTTTGTCTAAAACTTTTAACTTTGCAAAGGTCTGTCACATCTATTATCCCATTTGATCATATAATGACCCTGTGCAGTAGAAAGGACGAGTATTATTACCCATAATTGACAGATGTGGCAGCGGTAGCTAGAAAGGTTAAGTGCTCTGCCTAAGGCCGGCAAGCCAGAGAGCCGACTCAGAGAGTCTGATCTGAGTCCAGTGCTCTTGCGCTCTCTCTACCGGGCGACTAGAAAAGGCTTTATAAACAGATTACAAACTTGGATAAAAGAAAATAAAATGAGCAAAAGGAAATAACACACAGTAAGAGGCCAGCACAAATCAGGGCTCAGGGAAGCTGTGCCTCCTCATCACAGTTGGCCTTGTCAGGCTTAGTATTAAAGTTTTAGGCGTGTACCCTTTTGTCTTCTCTCCTTTATCTACTTCGGTCCCATACAAACGCTAAGGCAAATTTCCACTGAAATTTGCAACACAAAAGAAAAGTCATTTCAGGATATATTCAAATCCCTGTGGTTCATTTCAGGGTGGGGAAAAAGGGGGGTGGTTAGTGCATAAAATAATGGCGAGTACATTTTTAAATCGTGTATCCATACTGAGCCTGCAGCTACATTTAACTACAGTCTGTTTGGAAGGGTGAAAGAGATCTCCAGTTGAAAGTAGATTTTGAAAAATTTTTTAGAGCCCAGGGGTTCATTTTTAATGAGCCGTTACTTTAAGTACTGCATAAAAAATACAGGAAATTGATAGTCCATTTAGTCTGCACCATACCTAATGCAAAAGTCATTAAGATGCATTATTCTTAATGTTCATGATATGATCAGTAAGTGTCTTTTGAAAAGAACGCCCTTAACTTTAACGTGTAAGGAAATCCTTGAAACCCTTATGCATCCTACAGAAGAATGTTATGGTAGCTGTGATTTACTTTTACATCTTCATCGTGCGAGAAAAAGTGCCCACGATTACATCAACACATTACAATATGACATTTATGTTGTCATATTGTAATGTGACAATTTTATGACAGACTTACATAGGACAGCATGGCCTTCATTTCTTCATCGCTCCTCACTGTAATTCGGTCACCATCTTCATCTTCATCTGTTTCAAAGGCAACACAGTGCGAGTGGTGAGATTTGTGGTGTTTAAATGCACAAAACCATGTTAGCTGGGAACGTAACACAACTGCTTTTCACAACATGAGAGCCAAATCTTCAACACCGTGTTTTTGAGGATGTTGAGGTTATCGGTTTGTTTCGTTGGGGTTTTTAGTTGTTCAGAATATGAGCAGTCTCAATAAAGAGCCAGAAATTTCAGGGACAGCTAAGAATTAAAATACTGCTTACGTCAAGCTTGACTGGTATCTAGATTAACGTGTCACAGGAGTGTGAATAAACAGGTTTGGTGTGAAGAACGTTACACACTGAAGGAAGCCAGTCTTGTTCTACCATGAGTGCTTTCCTTCTTTCTCACACACTACCCTGTCCCTTTTCTGTCCGGTCTTCCTCTCTCCTCGGCAAGCTGTCATGTGACAGTGGTGTGATAAAAATGGCCCACGTGTATTGAATACGACTACGCACAAAGCACTATGATTCGTGCTTCAGACACCACATCTCCTTAAAAATTGCAAAAGGATCCTATGATGTGGACAGTGTGACTGGATTACTACCATCCCCTTTCCACAGAAGAATAGGGAACTTCCAGAAGGTTAACTTGCAAAGCAACTCTTAACATTTTTTTTTTTAAGATTTTATTTATTTATTTGTTAGAGAGAGAGAGAGCACAGACAGACAGAGTGGCAGGCAGAGGCAGAGGGAGAAGCAGGCTCTCTGCCAAGCAAGGAGCCCGATGTGGGACTTGATCCCAGGATGCTGGGATCATGACCTGAGCCGAAGGCAGCCGCTTAACCGACTGAGCCACCCAGGTGTCCCGCAAAGCAACTCTTAACACAGTTAACCCCATAACCCATTCTATCTGGTAGATCACTTGCTCTTTCCGAACAGTTTCATTTCTGTGGGGTACTCTGACTATAACAAGTTTCAAATGGCTATTCATGCGATTTTGAAAAAATCTGATAGTCTCAAAACTGGAGGGTAATTAGACTTTACAAGATACACAAGGAGAACATGTACATTTGAATAACTGCATCATCTCAAGCAGCCCACATCCAGAAACTTATTTCCATGATGCTTCTCCTGTTCAAAATAGTTTTGAAATACCTCTTTGAAAACTGCTTTAAGAACCCAAAGACAGACCGTGTGAAAATATCAGATCTCTCTCTCTCTTTTTTTTTTGGAAGTAAACGTTACACCCAGAGTAGGGCTCGAACCAACAATGCTGAGATCAAGAGCCACATGTTCTACCAACTGAGCCCAGCCATTGATGACCCTATCAGATCTCATTTTTTAAAAAATATTTTTTTTATTTATTTTACAGAGAGAGAGACCACAAGTAGGCAGAGCAACAGACAGAGAGAGAAGCAGGCTCCCTGCTGAGCAGAGAGCCCAATGCGGGGCTCGATCCCAGGACCCTGAGATCATGACCTGAGCCGAAGAAGGCAGAGGCTTAACCCACTGAGCCACCCAGGTGCCCCTCAGATCTCATTTTTAACCGAAAACGGAACTGCTCGCCTGGTCACTCACCTGTGCTATCTGCCAGGTACAACTTGGAATGACTTTTGTTTATTTCTAAATATTTAGTTAGCTCTTTAATCCCTCTAAAAATAAAGATCTGTCAACAAAACAGCCTATGTGATAGGTTCTAAATATATGGCTAAAAGAAAAATACCAAAAACATTTTGAGCATTTTGTAGCATTGTTGGAAGAATGCTCCAACAATGTTCCCGGGGCAACTTGGAAGGGGCAGGCTCGCTCTCAGTTGGTGCAGCTCTGATGTATTTGTTAAACAGCCAGTGTTTTATTTATTTATTTATTTATTTATTTGGTTTTGGTCACTCCTGAGTATCTAATTGCTGATTTGCTCAGATGCAGAGAACCTGATCCCAGGCCTGGAGAAGCAGACAAATCTCAGGTCATGCAGAGAACAAGCTTACATGACATGCTCTAGGGACTCTTACTGAAAATACAGGGGGAGTTCAGTCCAGCTCGTGGATCTTAGCCCACCACATCCCAGCGGCCCACCCTCCCATCCAGCTGCAGTTCTGAAGATATTCCCCTGCTCAGTGGCCAGGGCCATGGAAACCCTAGGAGGGAGCTTGTATTATCTCCTAATTAGCCCATTGCAGAGCAAAATGCTACTTCCTTTTTCTCCCAGCAGCCAATAGCAATCTATCTGACAGCATGATAGAAACTAGCAGTCAAGCCAACCCTGCTCAATGATCAAGCCAACTGCTCTCATTGGGGTTTCTCTCCAAAGCATTTGTTCCTGGATCCTGGATCGTGGTTCACTCCCAAAGAGATCCTGAACTCAATGCAAATCAGTATCATCAAGTCACACCATTTAAATAGCTACATAAGTAAGAGCTGTCCAGAGTCACTACTGTACTATTCTACTAAGAACTGCCTGTTCTCAGTATAAAAGGCACATAGTGGTCATTTCCCATAACAAAGACAGTAGAGGCCTAAGAATATTACATATATAAGAAACTATATAGGAATTTAGTTCCTTTCTTTCTTAGGTGTAGACACTATAAAGCTAAATTGGAGAAGAAAAAGAAACACCTTTCTAGTTTTGGAAACAAGGGGGAGTTCCCACCTAAGTTCTAGAAACCAGTATTTTCAAGGCTAAGCCAAAAATGTTTTCTTAGAAATGCCGGAAACAAAGAAAAAACTGATATAGTATAAAGAGTTGTAATGTTACATATTGCCACACATGAAAACACTTCACATTTTTGTTTTAAAAGCAAGTCAAATTCTCCGTTTAGATGTGGGCTACAGTGATTTGTTCTTGATGAAGTCCTGAACTTGGTAAAATTTCCAGCCTGAATAAAGCAGCTTTTTGTAACTCTCATTTTTACATTAGAACTAGCTAGAGACAGTGGCTAAAGGAATTGTTTATATTCAAATTTCAATATATATAAGACCTCAAAAAGGTACCATTCACAAGGGGTGAAGAAGTGTTCGGAGTTTAATAAAACAGGCGAAAACTCTTTTTAGAATTTGTGAATTTGTGAAGAGGGGCACCTGGGTGGCTCAGTGGGTTAAGGCCTCTGCCCTCAGCTTGGGTCATGATCTCAGGGTCCTGGGATCAAGCCCCGGGCTCTCTGCTCATCAGGGAGCCTGCCTCCCTTCTCTCTCTGCCTGCCTCTCTGCCCCTACTTGTGATCTCTGTCTGTCAAATAAATAAATAAAATCTTAAAAAAAAAAAAAAAGAATTTGTGAAGAGAGGGCACAGATTCCAGAAAAATCATTTAATTCACAGTCTCTCTCAATCAGGAAAAACACAACAATAAGAAGAGTTCTCTAAGTTCTCAAAGCCAGAGCTTGAACCTTTATGGTTTCTTAAAACAGAAGATTCTGGAATTCCATGAAATCTCTGAGGGATTATTTCAGGGGAAAAAAAATAAATAAATAAAACAAAACAAAAAAACCTGTGAGGGAAGTTGGCTACCAGAATTTCTTGCCTAGCAGCTCTATGTAGAGCAGTTACAAAACACTATAAGGACACTTGGCTTTAAGTGGACAGAAAACTGAAGCCAAAAGGCCCAAACACCCAACCTAAGGGTAAAGTGTTGGTGCTATTCCATAAAGCATCTGACTCTAAGAGAAAGATTTCGGTTAACTTGAAGGAGGCATTCTAATAAAGCCTGGGGATAAAATCAGACTTACATGACACAGTGATTAATGGTTCTTATGGATTATTAAGGGACTCCATTTTATATAGGTATTGGTTTTCTTTCCAAATTGCTCTTCGGGGGACTGAGAGACTCTTCGCTATTTGTGATCAGTGGTTTTAGTGAAGACTCCTGTTCTTGTCAAAGAGGAAACTGAGTTGGAAAAGTAATCACACTTATGAGAAGACTGATGTTTCCGGCCAAAAAATAAAACCCAAGCTATCTATCCCTGTGATGGCAGTCAAACCATTTATTTGCCTTGACACTTAAGTGAGAATACACTTGTCTGTAAAGACAATAAATTCCAAAGACATTCAGATGGCCAACAGACACATGAAAAATGCCCACCATCACTCATCATCAGGGAAATGCAAATCAAAACCACAATGTGAGGGACGCCTGGGTGGCTCAGTTGGTTAAACAGCTGCCTTTGGCTCAGGTCATGATCCCAGCATCCTGGGATCGAGTCCTACATCAGGCTCCTTGCTCAGCAGGGAGCCTGCTTCTTCCTCTGCCTCTGCCTGCCTCTCTGTCTGCCTGTGCTCACTCTCTCTGACAAATAAATAAATAAAATCTTAAAAAAAAAAACCATGATGTGTTATCTCCTCACACCTGTTAGAATGGCTATCATCAAAAAGACAAGAGACACCAACTGTTGGCAAGGATGTAGAGAAAACGGAGCCCTTGTGCACTACTGGTGGGAATGTAAACTGGTGCAGCCACTGTCGAAAACAGTACGGAGGTTCTTCAAAAAAATTAAAATAGAACTATCATGTGATCTAGCAATTCTATTTCTGGGCATCTATCCAATGAAAACCAAATCACTCTCTTAAAGAGATACATGAACCTCTGTGTTCATTGCAGTATTATGCAAAATAGTCAAGATATGGAAACTATTTGTCTACCAACAGATGAATGACTAAAGATGTGGTATACATATATAATGGAATATTACTCAGCCATGAAAAAGAAAGACATATGCCATTTGCAACAACTTAGATGAACCCTGCGGAGGACATTATGCTAAGTAAAGTAAGTTAGAAAAAGACAAATACTGTATGATACTGTTTATATGTGAAATTTTATTTATTTTTTTAAAGATTTATTTATTTATTTATTTGAGAGAGAGACAGTGAGAGAGAGCCTGAGAGGCCAGAAGGTCAGAGGGAGAAGCAGACTCCCCATGGAGCCGGGAGCCCGATGTGGGACTCGATCCCGGGACTCTGGGATCATGACCTGAGCTGAAGGCAGCTGCTTAACCAACTGAGCCACCCAGGAGCCCTATATGTGAAATTTTAAAAAGCCAGACTTAAGGGCACCTGGATGGTGTAGTTGGCTAAGTGTCTGACTCTTGGTTTTGGCTAAGGTTGTGATCTCAGGGTCAAGAGATCAAGCCCCGCATCAGGCTCTGTACTCAGTGAGCAGAATCTACTCAGGACTCTCTCTCTCTCTCCATCTGCCCCTTCCCCCTCTAAAATAAATAAATAAATAAATAATTTTTTAAAAAGAGTTTATTTATTTATTTGACAGAGATCACAAGTAGGCAAAGAGGCAGGCGAGGGGGGCGGGCAGGCTCCCTACTGAGCAGAGAGCCCGATGTGGGGCTCGATTCCAGGACCCTGGGATCATGACCCGAGCCGGAGGCAGAGGCTTTAACCCACTGAGCCACCCAGGCACCCCAATAAATAAATTTTTAAAGCTAAACTTAGAGAAACAGAGTGTGATTATCAGCAGCTGGGGTGGGGGCAATTGGGGAGCTTTTGCCAAAGGGTATGAATTTCTAGTTATAAGTATAACAAGGTCTGGGGATCTAATGTAGAACATGGTGATTATAACTAATAACACTGTAACATACTTTTTTAAAGATTTATTTATCTGTCTGAGAGAGAGAGTGCTTGCATGCAAGGGCAGAGAGTCTTAAGCAGACTCTGAGCTGAGCACAGAGCCCTTTGAGGGGGCTCAATCCGATGACCCCGAGATATGATCTGAGCTGAAAGCAAGACTGGACACTCAAAGGGCTGTGCCACCCAGGCGCCCAACACTGTGACATATATCTGAATGCTGTTGAAAGTAAATCTTAAATATTCTGACCACAAAAAAGAAATGGCAATTTTGTAACAGGATAGAGGTGTTAGCTAATGCTATGGTGGAAATCAGTTTAGAATATATAATTGTATCAAATCAGCAGGTTGTACACCTCAAATTTACACAATGTTATATGTCAATTATATATCAATAAAGCTGTAAAAAAAAATTTAAAATAAAGACAAAGAGGGGTCCCTGGGTTGCTCAGTCAGTTGAGCATCCAAAGCCCCATTTCAGCTCAGGTCATGATCCCAGGGTCGTGGGATCAAGCCCCAAATCAGGGTCCATACTCAGTGGGGAGTCTGCTTGAGATTCTCTCCCTCCCCCTCTGCCACTCCCTCGACTCACTGGTGCTCTCCCTTCCTCTCTCTCAAATATGTAAATAATCTTTAAAATAAAGACAATGAGTTGACAGGTATTAGAAGTACTGAAGAATAAAGTAGGAAGACATACCAAGCAATTTGGTGTAACAATAATTTAAAATAGTTCTCTGTTGAAAGCTGGACACACACAGCCCTTCTAGCTGACTCTGGCTATTTGCCTATCGAATGCTTAGCTATAATATGAACACTAAATGGAACTGCAGATCATAAAAGCTTACTAAAGTGGCACAAAGAGTTTCAAGGTTATAAATATGTTGTTGAAGAACAATAGAAAGTAGTGGTACTAAGTAAAGAGAAGTAGAGAAAATAATTTGAACTTTTTGTCTTATATATAGAGGTTCTTTACCATCTGACCAAAAAAGCATTACCAGATATGACCAAGGGGGTGGGGGTAGGGGGGTCGGTTTATGCAATAGATCTGATACACTGGTTCACAATGAGAATTCCAGACTTCTCTAGTTGCCTGGAGCACAGTAATATGATTTTCCAGCACATTAGGGAAGCAAAAGTAGAACCAGAAAGTCTATGTACTGGCTGGATTTTGTTAATGTCACTTAAAATGGAGGAAAAAATCCTAGCAAGATACCAAATAGAGTGCAGCAGATGGTAAACAAATATTATGAAGCAATCTTCACAAAATCTGCAGTATGTCACAAATATACAAAATGGCAGAGTTTGGGAAAAGAGAATCATAACAGGCCATATGTTGTTAGCAATTTTATTTGAAGCAACATGCAATCCAAAAGAGAAACCAAGAGGAAGAACATAAAGGCCCATAGAGGAGAGGCAGCCTCAGGTAAGGGGCGGTCAGAATGGCAAGCACAGTGCCTATCAAGGTAAACAGCAGGCAACCTGGCAGACACCAGGGAGCTCTCAGCCACAGAGCACCCACTGCAGTGACAGGGCTCAAATGGGCTTTCAGGAGAAACAACCCAGCTTCTGCAAAGAGCAACAGAAAGTTAAGGCAATATATTATATGTCATTTGTCACATTCCTTCAGTGAGAGGCGAGTCAATTAGAACTACAGCAAAGGCATTTTCCCAAGACAAGAGGAAAGAAATGCAAACACAACTGTGGAGGTTAGAAAGATATTCAACAAAAAATTATTAGAAAGTTTGTCAAGTTTATAGAGCCCTTCTCAGGTATGACATCTAAGATCTGGACAGGACCAGCAGTCCCAGTTTCTATGGCCAAATCTTCTCGGCCATGAATTTTAATTTTGCTCCATATCCCTGCCTCCTGTTTCCTTCTTCACTTCTTTGCTCCCTTCTTCTCTCTAACAAATATGTCAATGGCCACTAAAGAAGCCTTGCCCTCCTGAAGCTTACACTCCAGCTGAGACAGACTGAAGGGGATGAGGAAGTGGGCAGCACAGGTATCTGGGGAAAGGTGCTCCAGGCAAAAGGAACAGCTAATGCAAAGGCTTTGGAGTAGACTATTTGGCATGTTCAAGAGACTGAGAGAAAGGCAGAGTAGCTAGCACAGCATGAGAGCTGGGACAGAGAGAGAGGCATCAGAGAAGCAGCGCTGTGGCAGAATTGGGCACAGATGAGAAAAGGCAGGACCTTGGAGGGCATTTTAAGGACTTGGCTTTTACTCCTGAGTAAGATGGAAACAGGAGGATGCTGAGTGTTGTGATCTCTCTTCTAAAGGATCACTGGCTGCTACATGCAGAACAGGCTGTTTGGAGGCAAAAGCAGAAACAGGGAGACCAGTTAGGAGAAACCACTGTCCTACTCCAGGTGGGAGATGATGGTGGCCTAAACCAAGCTGAGATTCTGAGCAGTCATCATATGCTGGATATATTTTAAAGCCAGAGCTAATGGGATTTTCTGATGGATGAGATATAGGGCTTGAAGGCTTGTCCTTCATCCCTTCAACTATCCACTGCATTCCAGAAACATACTGAGTGTCTACTATGTGTCAGGTACTATGATAGGGTTTCTAGAGACTCAACAATAAGCAGTATTGTCTAGCGCCCACGAGGAACAACTAGCCTGGTACTTGAATGAAGGACTTGAGTTTCTTAAATTGCATGCAAAATAACAAGACTACTAATAAAGCTACTTTTCTGCTAAGACTAAAAGGGATCTGGACTTTGTACATGGATGATACCGCAAGCCAAAATTTCAATAAATTAAAACTCTCTTCAAATAGTCTCAATATCTAGGATGCATAATGAACTCTTAACCTGTTAAATAATTTTTAGACTGTGTACTACTGTGAGTTATAATTTTTTTATTAACCTATTTACTTTTACTTATAAGCAACCACTTATCTTTTACACATACTACAGTTTAAGAAAATGAAATTTCATTTTTCCAAATAATCTCTCATTTCCAAATATTTTATAATTAAGACTTTTCTCCAAAGCAAAAAGGGGATCTCACCCAACTATTCTTAATGACACTACCTTTGCTGTTTGGACATGAAGGGTATATTCTACAGGTATTTCTCCAGTAATCAGCTATAGTGATTTTCTATGCTGTAAGAATTCAAAACTTATGGGCGCCTGGATGACTCAGTCAGTTAAGCATCTGCCTTCAGTTCAGGTCATGATCTCAGGGTCCTGGGATCAAGCCCCACATCTGGCTCCCTGTTCAGCGGGGAACCTGCTTCTCCCTCTCCCTCTGCCTGCTGCTCTGCCTGCTCATGCTCTCTCTCCATCAAATAAATAAATAAAATCTAAAAAAAAAAAAAAATTTACAACTTACATAATTTGCAATTTTGCTTTAAATGGTCATATTATGCCAAATTTAAAATGATAAACTGGGGGCACCTGTTTGGCTCAGCTGGTGGGTCGTACAACTCTTGATCTTGGGGTTATGAGTTCAAGCTCCACATTGGGTGTAAAGAGTATTTAAAAATTAAAAAAAAATTAAAAAAAAAAAAAGATGAGCTGGTTTTAAAATTTCTACCCAAAATAATCTTCCAGAAATTCATAAAACAACTGAAATGAGAAGTGCAAAATGATCATGGCTGAAGAAAGATAAAGATAAAATAAAGATTTATCCTACAACCATATCTTATGAACCAAAACTCAGAGGCACAGCTTGACAAGTGCAAAGATACTTATGAAAGCTACAGACCAAAATATGTGAAGTCGGAATGCCATGGGAAAGTGGGGCCACGTATATTTGTAGGTGTAAATCAGCATTTTGTCTACATAGACTTACAATGCATCTTTCAAGTCACCAGTAAGAATTTACCACCCAGTGCCACCAGCCCAACAGTCACTTTGCAGCAGTCACCTGTGTAGAGATAATCCAAGGAGAGGAGCCCATGTAACAGATCGAGGAAACTCATTAGTGGGCACAGCTGATTTGTATCGCCTCGTGAGTTGGTGCACTCATTAATCTGTTAATGAAACTGTGGAAATCAGCAGGGGTCTCTGGGCCTATATGAATGTCAAGCTACAGCATATGTAGGGCCCACACATGCAAACATACAAGCCTTTTTATGATAATGGAATTTAGCTTTGTCTCAGGAGTGTTCTCACATCTGGGAAAAGACAAATTATTCAATAACTGGTATAGAGTCAGCTGTCTATGCGCTTGAATAAAGTTGGATTCCCCACCTGACTCCTCTTTTCATCAAAATAGACTGGAGATGGTACAAAAATGTAAAATCCTCGGACATTTGTATTAAAAATGCAGGCTCTTTACAGGGAAAAAAAAACCCACATTAATACACATATGAACGTATGTTTTTATATACATAGCTAATGCGTGTGTGCTTAACCCTATTAAAGTATAGCAAAAAAAGGAATAAAGATGAATGTTTTTCAGTATCTGGAATGTGGAAGATCTTCCTAAGATCTAAGAATGACATAAATGCAGAAGTCACAAAGGGCAATATGGCAAATCTGACCATGTAAAAACTTCAACCTTCTCCATGGAAAAAAAAGAAGAGGGGAAAAAGACCAAAGAAAGTTGAAAAGAAAGCAGTAAACTAGACAAAAATAGCTCTAACATGTAAGACAAAGCCCCAATTTTCTTCATACTGGAAAGCCCTTAAATCAATTCAAAACCTACAATCTACAAGAAAAATGGGCAAAGGTGACAAAATGGTTCCCGGAAATGAAATATGTATGACCGAAAGAGCAATGAAAAGATACTCAAGCTCACTTATCACTGATACAAAATAAAACAACACCATAATAATCTCCTCTACCCTTCAAACTGACATTGACTAGGAAGTTTGCTAATAAAAAATATACCCAGACTTGGTGAGGGTAGGAAGAAATGGGCATTCTCAACCATTGTTGGTGGGACTGTAAATTGGTTCTACCCTTAGAGAGCAACATGGTAATAGCTATTAAAATGTAAAACAGGGGTACTCTTTGTCTCAGTAGTTCCAGCTCCTGGGAATTGATCCTACAAATATATTTCCACAACGTGGAAAGATATAAGGCAATACCATTGACTGCAGCATTTTTTCTAATACTAAAAAACTGCTAACAACTTAAGATTGGTCTATCAGTTGGTCAAATAAATTAAGCCACAGCCATAAAATTAGGTATAATGTAGTCATCCGAAGGACTGAAGTTGATTTGCGCACACTGATGTTCGAAAGAGGTCCTATAGACACCCTCAGTGGGGGCAGGGGAAATTAGTTGCAGTTTAGTGTGTATTACATCCAGAGAAAACTTTCATAAGGATATGGAAGAAACTGCTAAATGGTGAACTGGGGAAATGGGGACTTTTAGTTTTCCTTTCATTTTTACACTGTTTAAACTCTTTTTTAAAATCATCTATACCTTCTTAATTAAAAAAGAAATCAAACACTAGATATTGGAAAGTACTGTTATTTGCACTGGCGAAAAGGACCTAAAAGGGGTAAGATTAAAAAGATTTAGGGCCAGGGTCACCTGGGTGGCTCAGTGGGTTAAAGCCTCTGCTTTCGGCTCGGGCTCTCTGCTCAGCAGGAAGCCTGCTTCCCTTCCTCCTCTTTCTCTGTCTGCCTCTCTGCCTACTTGTGATCTCTGTCTGTCAAATAAATAAACAAAATCTTTAAAAAAAAAAAAAAAGATTTAGGACCATTGGTCTAAGAGGTGAATTCAGCACAAATGGGTCGGCCTCCCCTCTTCCAGCCTAACTCCCCTCAGAAACACTATTCCCAGGAACAGAAACAGGAAAGAAGAGAGTCACTGTAGACCCTCTGCCCTCTCAGGACAGAGGGCCTAGTCAAGTGTGGGAATCTGAATTTGGGGCCTGACTGGTCCACCAACAGCCAGTTTATATCCCTTGCCTGGGCAACAGCACAAATAATCCAAAAACAGCAAATGATTTACTTGGCTTTAGGTTACATTAATTTTAAAATTCTCATCTGAATATGGACACACAACATTCCATTTTATTCAACAAGGGTGTTCCCACAAGGCACTAAGCTAAGCACTAAGAAGAAAACAAGAGTGAAACAAAACATGGTACCTGTCATCAAGTCATTCAAAATCTAGTGAGGAAAGGAAACATACATACAGCTCATGGGAAGGTGGGCCCAATGGGTTACCTGCTCTAGCAAAAGTGGGGAGAGATTAACCCCATCTGGGTGGGGTCAGAGGCTCAACCAATAGACGGCACTTCTTAGAAATGAAGAATCTGTACGATTACCTTCCCCCCTCCTTGTCCACTTATTTCAACTCATTTCTTTGGTAAATTTTAAAACAGCCTTTCTCTTGTTGCTTAATTCAAATCACTATACACAACACCATCTCTTTTGCAAAAGAAATCATCTCGTGGGCACCTGAGTGGCTCAGTGGGTTTAAGCCTCTGCCTTCGGCTCAGGTCTGATCCCAGGGTCCTGGGATTGAGCCCCACATCAGGCTCTCTGCTCAGCAGGGAGCCTGCTTCCTCCTCTCTCTCTGCCTGCCTCTGCCTACTTGTGATTTCTGTCAAATAAATAAAAATCTTAAAAAAAAAAAAAGAAATCAACTCGTGTTACATACACTTTTCAATATTAAACATTACCATAAATACATCTTTGATCAAAGTTTTATTTATCTGGGAGTTGTTCCATCATAGCTATACCCCACTGACATAGCTCCAAAATGTCAGCAAATTAGCTTACAAACTACATCTTTCCAAGTATTTCCTCTACATAGATTCCACTTACTAGTTCAGATCTTTGGGTCAGAACACAAGGTCATCCTAGAGCAATCATGAAAAAAACCAGGCTAGGATTTTAACCTACGCTAAAGAAACAAAGGACTGGGGGCGCCTGGGTGGCTCAGTGGGTTAAGCCGCTGCCTTCGGCTCAGGTCATGATCCCAGGGTCCTGGGATCAAGTCCCGCATCGGGCTCTCTGCTTAGCAGGGAGCCTGCTTCTCCCCTCCCCTCTCTGCCTGACTCTCTGCCTACTTGTGTAATCTCTGTCTGTCAAATAAATAAATAAAATTTTAAAAAAAAAAAAAGAAAAAAGAAACAAAGGACTGTTACTATTTTGTCTATGTTTTGGGGTTTTGTTTTTGGTTTTGGTTTTGCCTGGAACTGGTCAAGACACAGATGGGTATAGGGCTGTTACCCTCCTTTCAGTAAAGGAGGAGCAACATCTCTAAGAACCTAAACGTAGAAATTTAAATATTTTTTCTCTTAGTGTTAGATATACTTTTCAGTATTAATTATATTACCCTAAATATTTCTTTGATCAAAGCTTTATTTATTCGAGTTGTTCCATAAGCCATGAAAACCCATAAGCCATGTAAACTTCCAAGTCATATAAACCCATGAGTCATGTAAACAATACTTAACACACTTCTTTTCTGCTACACTTATGAACAATCAGAGTAAGTGACTTCAAGAATGATTACAACACACAGAACAAGTATCAGAAGTGGCTGAGGGTGTATATATGCTCTGGAGTCCACATGAGAAACTTCACTTCCCCACTCACTAGACTGTGAGCAAGCTGCTCAGTGGAGATGTCCTTTCCTCAATTAAAATGGAGCTAATAACCATATGAGACTCTTAATCATAGGAAATAAACTGAGGGTTGCTAGAGAGGAGGGAGGCAGGGGGATGGGGTAACTCGGTGACAGGCATGAAGGAGGGCACTGGACAGAACGAGCACTGGGTATTCTATACAACTGACGAATCACTGAACTCTACCTCTAAGATTAATAAGACACTATATGTTAAGTAACTTAATTTAAATAAAATAAAACTAAATTAAAAAAAATAAAAACAAACAAAACAGTCCTTCAAAGTACTTCATGGGGATCTTGTGAAGGTTAAATCCTGGGCTCAATCCCAGGACCCTGAGATCATGACCTGAGCCAAAGGCAGAGGCTTTAACCCACTGAGCCACCCAGGCACCCCTAGGCAAGTGACTTTTAAATACACGGAATGATTGTTGAAAATATTCATATAGAAAAGAAAAAGTGTCCTCATTTAGCCAACCAGTCCCCATTCTAACCCTCAAGTCCACGCTCCACGGGAAACCACTGCAAGGCACTGTGGGGGGCACCCTTCAGATCCTTGTCTCTCAATATAGACAAGAAGCAGGGAGGTGCAGGGATTAGCTATTTTACCAAATGGGCTCATACCATACATACTATTTGTTTATTCAACAAAATATCGTGGAAATCTTTTCAGGCCAATGCATAAAATCCTAACTCATTCTCTTTAGCTGCTGTTCAACTGGTTGCTGCTTCAGATAATGGATAAATTATTAATCCACTATTCAAGGCACTTAGCTTTCCTCTAGTTTTCTCCTATTAAAAATAATTGCAAAAAATATATAATTGCACAAGGAATAGTTTGTTTGAAGGGTATTCAACACAGGGGCAGGTATTTCTGCTGAACAGCTTCCTAGATGTGAAGCTCCTGAAACCAAGGTTTTGCACATTTTATATTTCGGTAGTAAGTACTGCCAAACTGTCCTCCAAAGAGAACATCCATAAAAGATAAGACACTGTACTCACTGGCATTAACCATCTGCTAAAAACCAAGAACAACAAGTATACTATAATGTGGAGAAACCGTACATCTTCTCATGGAAAAGTGGCCCTCACCTTCAAAAGAAAAGATGGGAACCACAGCTAAAAATCCTACCCTATCTTTCTCCACACCAGAGCCCCTTTCTATCAACTCAACTCTCATCTTAACATTTCTAGAACCTAACACCCCCTGCAATGACCTGGCTCATGTCAAAACTAGTTTTCTAACCCATCCTGCCCTTCCCAATCCCCAAGCCAGCTGTGGGGCAGGGGTGGGTAATAAGGAAAAGGGACTCAAGACCTGAAGGGCTCCTGTCCTCATGTACCGGCCAGGCCAAGCCCCACTGAAACAGAATCATTCCAAGCAGTGCTCACCTAAAAGCTCTACTCTGTTGCTGTTTTAAAGCAGCAATGGATTACAATCTCTTAATCAATAATCGCTGGCCTACAGGTAGTTTACACGTTTCATTTTGTCCCACAATATTATTACAGTGAGGAGCAAGAGCAGATAAAGGTCATGTTGGTAATTAAAGCTATATTATAGAAATATGCACACCCAAGATATGATTAAATAAGAAAATATTACTCAGTTCAGTATCATCATTAAACTTGCATTAATTTATAAATATTTAAATGTACCATATGATGATCATAAATAATCTGTTTTTGTCAGTTTCTAAAGTCATGCAACCCATAAACCCTTTGAAAAATTACTGCAGAAAGAAACAGTCAAGAAAGTATACGAGCCAGACTTACATTCAAATGCTGTGGTTGTTGCTTCAGGCAGAACCTGGCCTATCACATCCTAAACAAAGAAAGAATAAAGAAACACAATTAGCCATCTTCTTTATTGCTAACATGTGGCAAATCCTAGAGGAAATATGAGAACCTGAAAAAGATCTTTGAAATGTTGGCATAAACAATAAAAACATTAGTTCATAATCACACTTAGCCCAGCAATGTAAGCCCAGAGTTTAAATTTCTAGCTGGGGGCGGGGTGGGGGGGGACAGTTCTTTACCAAATCTACTCTGTATTAACATCATAATCTTTCACTCTTGATTCAACAGCATATACACACTATTTGTGCATTTAAAACACACACACACACACACACACACACACACACACAGTCTGTTCTATGGAAAGCTGTGGAATATACTACCAATAGAAAGGTGTTTAGGAGTCAGACTAGCCTGGGTTTGAATCTCAGCGTACTTAACTAGCTGTGTGACTGCAAATGAGTAACTTAACCTCTCTAAGTGTCTATTTGATTATCTTCCAATACGGATCTAGTAATACTCACAGGGGTAATGCAAGAATTAACTTAAATAATAAACATGTTAGCCTAGCACATTGTAGACAACAAATATAGTTTCTGATTCGTAACTAGCAACCTCTCGCCTTGTATTCATAGTGCAAAGAGTTAAGAAAAATAAGTTTCCATGATGTATTATTCCAATGATGATATTAACCTATAACCTATAACATGTGATACAAACAATTTTTATCAGCCTTTACTCTTAAGCACTGGAAAACATACATTTAATGACACTGGAATAGAGTTAATCTAGCCTACAAAAACATTTTGTCTAAGGTACATAATCTGATATCAGATTATGTTTAAATGAACACATAAAGCTGCAATCTTGAAAATCAGAGACAGCTTAGTTAAAGAGGCATGGAACATCTTCAAGAAATAGCCAGTTCTGGGACGCCTGGGTGTCTCAGTTGGTTAAGCGGCTGCCTTCGGCTCAGGTCATGATCCCAGCGTGCTGGGATCGAGTTCCACATCAGGCTCCTTGCTCAGCGGGGAGCCTGCTTCTCCCTCTGCCTCTGCCTGCCACTCTATCTGCCTGTGCTCGCGCCTGCTCTCTCTCTGACAACTAAATAAACAAAATCTTTAAAAAAAAAAAAAAATTAGAAAAAAAAAAAAAGAAATAGCCAGTTCTGGGAAAAGTGACCCTCCATTACGTCCAGCCTAACCCAAATGGTCAGCAAACCTCACCGTTCTCGGGGAGCTCTGCCACAACATACCCCTGGGCTCTGCCGGAACTGGCACCAGGCAGTGGGCTGACAAAGCCTCCTGCAGTAGTTCTCAGCAGGGAGCCCACAGCCCTTCCAAGCGGGGCACTGAGCAGAGTGGCGGATGCAACATCCCTCTAAAGGCAGTTCTTCAGAAGCTTTTGCTGCAGTGGAAATTTGCATAATAGCCTTGCCTCTACAGTGCCTTTTTTCCCCCCTGAAAAATAAATCTGTGCATATAAAATTGATCAAAAAAAACTATCTGAGGCAGTCCTCACTCATTAGAGACAAAGGAGGTGAATTTTTTTCCTTCTGACTCTAGTCTTAACCAATGAAACATCAACTCTGAGTAAGTATTTCTAAAAAATTTTAGTGTTAAAGAAATTCTACACTTATAGGTAGAAAGTATTTATTGACAAGTAGATGGAAACTGCGGAGCAAATGGAATAAAGATTACAGGCAGCTAGTGTAAAGCCTGAGTATGTGGATGAGAGCCAACATGCCAAGGCTGGACCGTGGCTCTGCCATTCACTAGCAGAGTGACTGAGTCTCTCTGGGCCTCCAATTTCTTCTGTGTAAACTGAGATCGTGACTGTATGTACCTCACGGGACTAAATGAGTTCATATCTATATGTCTAGCACATGGGAAGTGCTACACGAGTGTCTGTTAAATATTACTGTATCACTATTACTGGAACATTACAAAGCCTACCTCACAACGAAACCCTAAATTTTAGCACCCAAGGACTGGTGGATGGTCACTCATTCACTTACATCCTCCTTCCACAGCATTCACTGAGGGCCTTTGCTAGCTGGTAGTGTAGTTAAAAACAAGCTGGAGGACTCCATCCCTAATGCTCGAAGTTGAGGTTACCTCTGGTTACTTCAAGGGAACTCTGATCATCTCAACTAGAGACGTGAACACTATAGTAACAGCACACTAATTCAGGATACTTCCTACTTACAAATAGCAGAACCCATCAAACAGCAAATTTCTAATAACTAGCCTGGCAGCAATAGTGTCCTTTGACCATCAACATAAATAAGAAGCCCCAGAGCTTTTTACACCTAATGTGGGGAAAAGGAGAAAGAAAAAGCAAATTTGCTTGAGAGAATCATGAGAATCATGTGAACACAACCAACCACCTTGTTTTGTTAAAGCAAATAAAGTGGGGCTTATGATGCCAAAGGGCTAAAAAGCTTCAAAATTAGGTAATACCTACCGGTCATTTCTAAGCAGGGCACATTTCATAATTTTAGGTATATTTTCCAGTTATATTTTAAGTGACTTATCCCGCCCCCTGTCTTAGTCTCAACATTAACCTAAAGAAGGTTTCAAAAGAAAACTTAAGTTTAAATATCATAATGGTGATCATTCTTGATCCTTTTTTTCTCTGTGCTTTTAACAAATCCATCAACTATATGATGGGCCAAAAGTATAATTAAGCATCTACAACATGCCTGGAGTAAAAGATCACAAAAGCTGAAGGCTACAGAAGAGTAAGATTCAGGAAGATGCTGATGTGGTCACAGAGATAAAGACAAACCTAAAAAAAGTAGCAAAACAGGGCACTCACAGTATGATAAGAGCCAAACAAAAGACATAAATAGCCAAGTATCTGCTAACTCAGGAGGCAGGAAAAAAAATCAAAGGCTCCGTTTAGAGAAAAATTTCACAGATGAGGGGAAATCTGAGCTGGGACTTAGGAGACAGGATTCAAACAGCAAGAGGAGTAAGAGGAACATTCTCTCCTCCACTTCCTGGTTGAGATCTCCTACACAACCTTACCAAAACTGGGGGCTGTCTCTACAAGAAACAGAACACAGAGAGCTGAAAAACAGATCACCAAATGTCTCTGCCCTGGGAGACCAGTAGGCCTACTGCACACTGCAGCCAGCCCCTAATTATTCAGACGCAGGACAAAGCCCCAGAGAAGCGGGGTGACTTCTCAAAGGTCTCCCAGCTGCTTGATGGAGCTGTGACAGAGCCCTCAACCACAACCCCACGTCCAAAACACGCTCAGGTACAAATGACTCAGGGACCACAGACTGCTTCTGGCTTCTGTGGCTGGTGCAGCCCAAAACAAGCTGTGTGGCTTTAGCATTTTCCCCCTCAAAGGTTCATGCTCCTTCATTTGAAAACTGGGGTGAAGCGTTATATTAGATAAAGGGGATGCTTCCAGATTTCACTGGGCTTTAAATTTTAAGGTTCTAAGCCAAAGATGCTGAGATATCTGTTGGTTTTTTGCCAATTTCTTGAGGAAGAGATGAGATGACCCTAGAGAAGAGATCACAGGTGTCCACCAGGATCTAGGCATGCAGTTCACAGAGCCTGTTCTCAGGAGCACAGGAGAGCACAGCACACATTGCTAAGAGCCCTTCATCAGGCCTTCCTAAGAAAGCATACACCTCCTGGGCTTCCCTGCGCACATGCATGTGTGAAGACACATGGCACTCTGAGCTCTAGATGGTGACCGTTTGTGC
Source organism: Taxidea taxus jeffersonii (assembly GCA_003697995.1). NCBI lineage: Eukaryota > Metazoa > Chordata > Mammalia > Carnivora > Mustelidae > Taxidea > Taxidea taxus. The sequence continues at coordinate 5,470 of ML100434.1, read as the reverse complement.
AAAGTTTAAGGCCTGTCAGCCTGGAGTCAAGGAATCATTGAGAGATGCTTGAGAAGCAAAAGACCCAGACCCTGTCCCTTATGTTTTAACAACAATACTTATAAAGCACTTAATACATTCCAGATTGTTCTAAGTGCTTTATGTATATCAACTCTAGGAGTCCTTCTACTCTATCAGGTGAGTACTATTTTTATCCCCAACCCTCCACTTTTTTTTTTTTTTTTAAACAGATGAAGAACTGAGACACAGAAGACACTTGCCCCAGGTGAGTCTGGTAAGGTCTGCAATTTAAACCCAGGGAGTTTGGCCCAGAGTTTGGTTTTTAAACATTGCACCTTTCTATTTTAAATAATACCTTCTGGGACGCCTGGGTGGCTCAGTTGCTTAGGCAGCTGCCTTGGACTCAGGTCATGATCCCAGCGTCCTGGGATCGAGTCCCACATTGGGCTCCTTGCGTGGCAGGGAGCCTGCTTCTCCCTCTGCCTCGGCCTGCCACTCTGTCTGCCTGTGCTCACTCTCTCTCTCTAACAAATAAATAAATAAAATCTTTAAAAAAAAAAAACAGAGCTTTGAATAAATAAATAAATAAATAAATAATACCTTCTGTTATATCAAAAGAGGAAAGTGAAAGAAAGCTCACATCTTTCTCATCAAGGCATGGTCTCACTTAATCTTTGCAAGTCTTGAGGACAGGTATCTTCCCTATTTTACAAGTAAGGAAACTGAGGCTAAAAGAGACAGTGAGTTGCCTAGATAGTGGGACTGCTTGCAATTAAACCCATGTTTCTACATTTAAAACCTAGTAGACTGGTCCACAAAACCATAACTGCACCCATCTTCTTTGACACTCCCTTTGAAATATTTGAACAAATATTTTGGGATGCTAAAAAGCTTCAGAAACAGAGGGGAGACAGAAACATCCATCTCCTCCAGAAGTTTACCATTTTAGCGGAAGAGATAGACAAAACTGTGACAAAACCTGTGACCTTTGCTGGAACGAAGCTGTGCAAACACAGAGGATGGGCACATAGCCAAGACTAAGGTAGAGGAAAAGTGAAGCTGGGCTCTGAATGACAGGTAGGAGTTGGCCAGCTGAAGAAAGGGGTGGAGTGCAGACAGCCTGGGTGAACTCAAGGTTAGATCTGTGTACCTGGAGCATGTGATGCTCCCAGGGGTGTAGTGGAGATGGAGCTGGTCTAGGTAGGCCTAGAGGGCCTAGAGAACCATGCTAAAAAGTTTGGGCCTTGTCATAAGGGAGGAAATCTATAAGCATGTGAGTGTGTGAATTCCAGAAGCAAAGAGAAGGCCAACATTTGGTGTACAAGACTGGAAGCTCCTGGCTCATTCCAGCTTTGGGACTCCTGGGCCCAGACACCTGAAAAATCTGTGATGTTCTAGGTGGTCAGTAAATCCAGAATTCAAAATGTAGGGACAGGAATCAAATTTTGATTGAGTCACCTACGACTACGAAAAAAAATCACATCAGAGATCTCCCTCCTCCCAAGAACCTCTGCTCCACCCCATCTTACCTTGTAAGTAAGCTGCACCAAAGATCTGGTACCTGCCACATGCTTCTGGGTTATGTTCTGCTTTTCATGCCTCAATTACTCAATATATAAAATGGGCACAGTGCATTCTGGCTATCTCAAATGTGTGCTAAAAGATGAGAAATGGCAGTGCAGCATGTGGAAAAAAATTACTAAGTAAGGAAATCTGAGTTCTGATACTGACTCTCCCACTCACGAGCAACACAGGAAAAGCCATTCTGCCTAACTACTCCCCAGTAACTATCTCAAAAAGGTAAGAGGTTTCAAGAGGCCACTGCCAAGGTTACACTCTGTTCTCACATCCCATGACTTTCTTTGCAATACATTCAAATATCGTGAGAGTAATGACACCGCATTGATTCCAAGACACACCCTTACCCCCAACGTTGGCATCTCTGAAATTGGGCGAATACTTCCTTATGTGCAGCAGGTCAGTTTTTCTTTTGTTTTGTTTCTTTAAAGATTTTTATTTATTTATTTGACAGACAGAGATCATAAGCAGGCAGAAAGGCAGGCAGAGAGAGGAGGAAGCAGGCTCTCTGTTGAGCACAGAGCCCAATGCAAGGCTCGATCCCTGGACCCTGGGATCATGACCTGAGCCGAAGGCAGAGGCTTTAACCCACTGAGCCACTCAGGCGCCCCTGTGCAGCAGGTCAGTTTAAGGGGCATTATTTTTTTTTCTTTCTAAGTGGTACCTAAAATAGTATCTTAAAACCAATGACACCTTAGGTTTGCTGAAACATGGTGAATTCAAGCTGCCTAGTTTCCCTTTCCCCAGTAGTCACCAAGTTCAGGGAACTCAGTAGAAAGGCATGGCTGGAATCTGGCCAGGGACATTCCGAGAAACACTTGCGGAAAAAACTTCCAGACTCAGCTTTTTGTATCCACTTGGTTGCTTCTGTGTGTATGTCCCAGTCCAAGCTGTGAGCTCTTTGAGGGCAGGGGTTCAATCTGATTCATCTCTATTTCCCCAGGGCCCAGCACAATTGCCAGATTTCAGTCCATGCAACTAATCAATGCCTGTCGTTGAAGCAATAAAACTGCCCTCACAGGAGGCCAGCAATGGCCACCTCCACTAGCTGGGGCCACCAGGCTCAGATTCAGTGGTTAGGGCGCTATCTACCCCACAAATCCCTGTGCCCTCCTCAATAGGATTTGGAGACTGAGATTACCACTCACCAGCACATCCCTGAAGAGTAACTGCGGCCCAGAGTGCACTGTCCAGTCCACCGCGCCACTATTTGGAATCTTGATACGAATCACCAGCACCTGATTCTCCATGGCATGGAAGGGGCCAAGGGCCAGCCACAGCATTACAGGTTACAGGGGCTCACATCCTGGGGCAGGAGGTACCCACTGGATCCGGGTTAAGCAAGGGCTCCAAGAGGTGACAAGGGGAGCGAGGGAAAGAACACAGAGGGTCGTGGGGGAGGAGGGGAGTAGAGAGAAGGAGTGGTCTGGAAGGAGCCCGAAGGGACGGAGCCAGACCCAGGCTGTCTGGGGTCTGGGGCTGCCTTGAGCGTGGACTGGGCAGGAGGCCGGGGCCCTTAGAACCTAGCGGAGATCAAAAGGTTCTGGAGTTGGAAAACTGGGCGAAAGGGGATCATGAAGCTCTCTGCCCTCTGTGTGGGTGTGAGGAGACGACCCCGTTTTAGGAAGGCAGAGCGGCAGGTGTCCGCTCCTCCTTAGTGGAGAGTGGAGGGTCCCCGACTGGAGGGGACTCAGTCGGGGGCTGTTTGGAAGGAGCCCCGGGACCCCCAGAGCACGCGAGAGCTGAGGGAGGGCCTTCCGCCAGAGGACGAGAGAGCGAGTCCTGTTCCCCACCCCGAGTCAGAGGGCGCGGTGCGCACGGGCTCAACCCCGGGCCCCCCCCAGGCCAAACGTTCCTGCTGCGGCGGCAGCGGAGGCGGCAGGAGGGGGAGGAGGAGCAGGAAGGCGCGGCGAGGGCACTGTTACTCCGGAACCAAAACGCACGGCACCGGAACCCCGGGAGCCGGCGAGAGGGACCCGCCTCCCGCGCCGCCATGTTGGAAGAGGGCAGCTCCCGGCCAGCCCCGCCCCCACGGCCGGGCGGGCCGGACGGGGGAGTGAATGCGCGCAATGAGGGTTTGCAGGGCTTCCCCACGCGGAGACCTCTGTCGCCTTGTGTCCGGCCCCAGCGATCGAGTGAAGCTCCTTGCCTTTCCCGACCCTCGTTAAAGGCATCAAATCAGCAAGAGCAAGGCAAGAACTCAAAAAGTGATTCTTTTTCTTCCTTCTTCCACGCCGCAGATGCGGGTCGTCTTCCTCTCACATTAGCAACGAGTGTATGAATTCCTTTTTTAAAACCCCACAATTGCCCTGAAATAGTAAACAGCTCTCTGTACAAAAGCAAGAGTTAAAAAAAAAAAAATCCGCCAAGAATTCAACTGTCAGGGATCAGCTGCAGAAGTGGAGTCGTGTCCTCTTAGTAAGTCGTTGCAGCAAATACCCAGTCTCGTCCATAAATTTTCAACTCGATAGCAATGTTTAAGCAATCGGTGATATTTCAGGCAGTAGCAATAACCCTGGGTTGTTTTTAAATGCCTGTTAACCTCAGATTTTAAAGTGCACAGTTGTGGTGATCTATGGTGCTTAGATAAAAATTTGTTTACAAATTGCAACCCGTAGGTTGGTCCATAATCTGCTAATGAAGCTGCACATGTCACTTTATTTGGGGTGCTGAATTTTGTATAAATTCGGTGGGAGAGGAGTGACATTTTCCCCCCTAACACTCAGATAGTTTATTCACTCGAGAGCACAAATAATTTAAATGTTGATTAATTTCAGTATAATACCAAAAAATGTGCTTATTTTTCTCTGCCTTTCTTTTATATTTAATTTGGAAGTCCGTGTAGGAGATAAATTATCTCTTTTTAGTTATTGTAAATTAATAGCTTAGGTAGAAATTCACTTAATCGGATGCTCCAGATATTCTGAAATTGCCCTTAGTCCCGTGAAAAGTAAACAGTGTGCCCAAAGTCCCCTTGTACCTTTCATTGAAAGTTCATTTCCTATTATTTGAGAAAATAGACCACAAAACTAGAGATTTTCTATGAAACTATCATTTGCTAAATGGCTTTTTAATTCATAGTACTATGGAGAAAACCAACTCAATTTGTACTTTCAATTCTTCTGAATAGGTATATACCCAGAAGTGTAATTGCTGGATCATATAGTAATTCTCTTTTTAATATTTTAAGGAACCACCATACTGTTTTCTACAATGGCTGCACCATTTTATATTCCCACCAGCAATGCACAAAGGTTCCAATACCTCCACATCTTCACCAACACTTGTTATCTTCTGTATTTTTGATGTTAGCCATCCCATTGGATGTTAGGTGGTATCTCCCTGTGGTTTCAATATGCATTTCCCTAGTCATTAGTGATGCTGAGCATCTTCTCATATGCCTGTTGGCCATTTATATATCTTCTTTGGGGAACTATCTATCTAATTCCTTTGCCCATTTAAAAAAAAATATTTATTTATTTGTTTGAGAGAGAAAGATCATGAGCAGGAAGGGCAGAGGGAGAGGGAGAGGGAGAGAGAATCTCAAGCAGAGTTCATGCTGAGTACTAAGCACAGAACCCAACACAGGGCTCTGTCAGACTGAGATCATGACCCCAGCCAAAACCAAGAGTTGAACACTTAACTGCACCACCTGGGCTTCCCCCTTTGCCCAGTTTTTTTTTTTTTTTTTAAGATTTTATTTATTTATTTGTCAGAGAGAGAGAGAGAGTGAGCACAGGCAGACAGAGAGGCAGGCAGAGGCAGAGGGAGAAGCAGGCTCCCCGCCGAGCAAGGAGCCCGATGTGGGACTCGATCCCAGGACGCTGGGATCATGACCCGAGCTGAAGGCAGCCGCTTAACCAACTGAGCCACCCAGGCGTCCCCCCCTTCT
>RCUC01124978.1:0-19341 GCA_003697995.1 Taxidea taxus jeffersonii | reverse complement strand
TTTTTTTTACCTTTTTTTTTCCCCTTAAGATTTTTATTTATTTATTTGACAGAAAGAGAAATCACAAGTATGCACATGTAGGCAGAGAGGGAGAAGCAGGCTCCCTGCTGAGCAGAAAGCCCGATGTGGGGCTTGATCCCAGGACCCTGGGATCATGACCCGAGCCAAAGGCAGAGGCTTAACCCACTGAGCCACCCAGGAGCACCCTCCCCTTTCTTTTTCTTTTTCTTTTTCTTTTTTTTTTTTTTTAAGATTTTTGTTTATTCGAGAGAGAGACATCAAGAGAGAGAGAGAGAGCATGAGCCAGGTTGAGGGGCAGAGGGAGAAGCAGCCTCGCCATTGATCAGGGAGGCTGATGCGGGGCCCAGTCCTAGGACTCCGGGATCATAACCTGCACTAAAGGCAGACACCCAACTGACTGAGCCATCCAGCTGCCCCAAGAAAGACTATTTTATTTTATTATTTTTTTTTAATTTATTTATTTGACAGACAGAGATCACAGCAGGCAGAGAGGCAGGCAGAGAGAGAGGTAGAAGCAGGCTCCCCACCAAGCAGAGAGCCCGATGCGGGGCTCGATCCCAGGACCCTGGGATCACGACCTGAGCTGAAGGCAGAGGCTTTAACCCACTGAGCCACCCAGGTGCCCCAAGAAAGACTATTTTAAAGAAATAAATAGATTCTTACTTTTGAAAGGCTGGTAGTAGAAAAATTTGTTTTGATTCTCATAGTGTATTTTTCTCCTTAAAGGGATTCTGCAGTCCAGGGGAAAGTAGAAATAAGCATTCAAAAGTCAGTTGTTAATCATGCCTAAGTTTTTAAGAAAGTGAGACTGGTATTTACTTTATTTAAGATTATTATGCAGGAATGGGGTGGTGGTGGGTGTCTTCTAATAGAACCTCCACAATATGAAAAGTAAACACTGTAATGTGACAGATTGCTTTGATACTAGATTTTTCATTTCATAAACAAAATTAGGTTTCTAGAAAATATACTCTGTTGTCCTTCCCCCTCAGGTTTATTTTCATGTTTTGTAGGATCAGACAAAGGTGAAAATGAAGCAATGGAATCCTGTGAGTAAGAAGTTCTGTAAATACTTAAAGTAGCCTGGCTTGCATCCCAAAGATGTAGACTCAAGCCTTCTGTGCCCTTCATTTGTCAGCCTAAGAAGTAGCGCTGTGCTTTAGTCTGAGCAGTTGCTGGGGTGGAGGATTGGGTTGCCCCCTTGCTCTTGACCCAGCCTCTTCACCAGGGTCCACACTCTTTTTCCCCAGCTGGGAAGCGGGCCCCTCAGTGCTACCCCAGTTCGGTCACCTCTGCCAGGACTGTGATGCTGTTTAATCTTGGCAGCGCCTACTGCCTGAGGAGTGAATACGACAAAGCCCGAAAGTGTCTCCACCAGGTGAGCCTGGAGGTGGTGGGGCCACACCCTCTTGTAAAGCAAGGGTTTGGAGTTTCTGGGTTTTGTTATTTTGCCTGGGGCTCTGGTCAATTTGTTAAAAATTAGAATATTACTTTCCCAAGTTTAAGACTATTCTTTTTTTTTTTTTTTTTTTTTAAGATTTATTTATTTATTTGACAGGGATTACAAGTAGGCAGAGAGGCAGGCAGAGAGAGAGGAGGAAGCAGGCTCCCTGCTGAGCAGAGAGCCCAATTCGGGGCTCCATCCCAGAACCCTGGGATCATGACCTGACCCAAAGGCAGAGGCTTTAACCCACTGAGCCACCCAGGTGCCCCTAAACATATTCTTATAAGGTAAACAACTGATCAGCTATTACAAGTAAACCTAGGCACTTACTGGAGGGTTTTTCCCAATGGTTTTAATAATTAAAATTTCAGAAGATTAAATTAAATTAAAATTTCAGCCACCCAGGTGCCTCAGTGGGTTAAGCCTCTGCCTTTGGCTCAGGTCGTGGTCTCAGGGTCCTGGGATTGAGCCCCACGTCGGGCTCTCTGCTCAGCAAAGAACCTGCTTCCCCCTCTCTCTTCCTGCCTTTCTGCCTACTTGTGATCTCTCTCTCTGTGTCAAATAAACAAATAAAATCTTAAAAAAAAAAAAAGATTGGAAACTATCTAAATGAGGGATCACTTAAAATAATAGTGCATCCATACAGCTGAACACACTGCAGCTATAAACTGTGTACTAAAATGATATCCAAGACCTACTAAGTGAAAGACCAAGATTTAAAACAGTTGCTTTATAATTGTGTATGTGCACATGAGAGCTCTGAAAGGACATACAAGAAACCAGCAACATTGGTTATGGGGCAGCAGGATAAATACTGTGTTGCTGGAGCACTAGAACGGGAGACTTAAGAAGACAGCTGGTGCCAAAGAAATTCCACATACACTAAAGGAAGTGACTGGCAACATATAACTAAAATATGCCTCTGAATTCTACCAGTGAAATGATGCTTCATCAGTAGGTCTCAGGGAGGATTCTGATTGAGCCTCTTTAGGTTTCTTGCCCATCCCTGGACCAGTCATGGACATGGACCCTTACCTGCAGTAGGGGACCTGGTGGCCAGTTTTCACCAGAGGCAATGCCAGAGGCTATATCACAGACTCAGAAAGGGATATTAATTCAGCAAGCATATGAGCACTTCTTGGTAAGCCATGGGAATGAGACAGTAAAAATAGGTAGGCATGATGCAACCCTGCCTATAAAGGGAATTGCAAGGTCAGAGGGTATGCAGAATTTTAAGACTTTAATATGGAAGTTGTAATATGTGCCAAATTGTATAACCACCAGCAGCACAGGAGAGAGCCAACATCCCTGTATGCTTTTCAGAGTAGCAGAAATTGAAATTAAAGCTATTCTTAAGAGATTTGTTGGCTTCTGGAAGTGTTCTTCCTCTGAAGACCATCTTGTCATGTAGAGCCATGAAGAATCTTACCATGTGGAAAATAACCACTGATAATATTTAGTGGCATCTGGTTGGCACTTCTGATCCAAAGTCAGAAATGTAAGTGGTGAAATATCCGGGGAAACATTTGCTATTATCTCGCAAGTTGAGTCATACCACTTGATTGGGAAGGAGTTGACTACAGCCAACAGGACTTCTGATCTAACATTGCAGTCTGCATGATCTAGCTCAGGTTCTCATACAGCAGGTGGCCATGGAGGCTGCCACTCTGGGAGAGACAGATGGGCTCAGGCCTGGCTCAGGGTCTGAAGGGGGTTTTGTTTTGATCCCTTGGTTTTTAGGTTAATCCAGTGGCTGGATCTTTGTTAATTGGGAAGCCCGCCCTGCCTGGGGAGGGCAAGACAGTGATGTGAAGAGTTGGAAAGGGCTCCACGGAGATGTTTCTGAGGTTGCCTGCCCGCCACTAGCCATTCTGAACAGCCAGTAAGCAGAGCACCATCAAGTCTCATAAAGTTGCTATTGTAAATTCCTGTATTTTAGAGAAAGCTGCAGACTGTGGTCAGCACAAAGAACAATAAGTGACCTTTGTTAACCAGCCACTTGGAGGCAAAATGGAGATTTTAATACCCACAAAATGCTGTAAAGATTATCTTGCCTGCATGAAGCTTGGCCTAGAAGTGTAAAAATCTCATTTTCTGAACTGAGTTGTTAGACTTCCGTGATGTGGTGAGAGGAACAAAAGCCTCCCTGCTTCATTCATGAAGAACTTAGGGTGTGCCGTGGATGAGAGAGTCCCTGTTCATTCGAGATCTCTTCTGAGGCTGCCAGGAACTGACCTTGTACAAGCTTCTGGTCCCCCAGACATCTCCCATCTTCACAGCTCGGCCTACAAGGCCTTTCTCCCCACTTTCTTCTTACCCAGTATCCACCCTGCAAGGACTGAGGCAGGTGCCCCTTGCCCTGAAGCTCTCCATTCAAAAGAAACATTTTTCTCTCTTCATATTCACAGTGCATTCACTCTCTTCTCTCCCTAGCATTTGGGTAAATTTGGATTATTATTAGTTGTGTACATGCCTGTTTATTATCAAAATGAGACCCTGTCTTACCCACACACTCACCTCTGGTCAGGAAATGTTTATACAAGTATACTTTCTGATAAGATGAAGGGAAGAAGCAGAACAGCCTGGAAGCCAGACCACCTGAAACTGGATGGGGGAATACAAGTCGATAGTAAGGTGTGAGGGAAAGACTGCCACCCAAAGAAGCCCAGACTGAGGGAATAAAGATTGACCAGAGCAGGCCAGGCTTCCTTTCTTAGGGCTAGGTCAGAGGGAAACTGCTAGCTGGTTAGGGCTAGGTCAGTAACTGCTAGCTGGAGAAGTGACTCTCAGATCCAGGAAAGAACAGCATGTTGCTTAAACAGGTAAATTATTTTATTTGACAAAATTGTACTGTTTCAGTCCTTAAAAATGGGGACATTGAACATGCCCAGTGGTACATTTTTTTCTGTATTACCAATTTCTTAAATTTGAATTCTTATTGCTAACATTGAGAACTTGGGACCTACAATACTGAGTTGTTACTTAGGAAAACAAATGGACATACAGATTTGAATATAAGTGCAACTATGTCTGTGGTGAAGAGCCACCAACAGACCTGGACCAATGACTGGAGTGCAGAATCAGGAGTAATCTGGTCACCCATCTCAAAGCCAAATAGAGCCAAGACATGGAAGAAGAACCCCAAGGAGGTGAAAAGCTTTCCCCTATAAGAACTCATTTTGGACTAGGTAAGGGAAAATAGTGAATCCTTTAATGAAAAATTACCTGTCTGGTTTAGTCCGTGGGGATGAGATCATAGGTAGCTGAGGGACATCAAAACAGAATGATAGTAGCTGCTAGGAGGTCACGTGGGAATGAGCAGGCTTCCTCCCCACCCCCAGCATTACTTGGAGTTTGTGTCCTAAGCTGTTGGTTTTTCATGGGTATCTTTTTTGTTTTGAGCAAAGGCGGCTTCGATGATCCATCCTAAAGAGGTGCCCCCTGAAGCCATCTTACTGGCAGTCTACCTTGAACTGCAAAATGGTAAGTAATTCTTCTCTCTACTTAGGACTGTATCCCTTGAGAGATGGCTGGCTCAGTTGGAGGAGCATGCAGTCTTGATCTTGGGGTTGTGAGTTTGAGGCTCATTTTGGGTGTAGAGATTACTTAAATAGAAGTTTTAAAAAAGGGGTGTCTGGGTGGCTCAGTGGGTTAAAGCCTCTGCCTTCGGCTCAGGTCATGATCCCAGGATCCTGGAAACGAGCCCCGTATCGGGCTCTTTGCTCAGAGGGGAGCCTGCTTCCTCCTCTCTCTCTGCCTGCCTCTCTGTCTACTTGTGATCTCTATTTGTCAAATAAATAAATAAAATCTTTAAAAAAAAAAAGGTTTAAAAAAAAAATGACCATATCCCTTCAAAGAGCCCAAGGTTTTGGGTGTCTGATTTATCTCTTCAAACTTGAAACTTTGCCTTCCTTGAAGATATTACCCATCAAGTTCTTCTAGAAAAAAACAGCTAGGGAGTTTTTGGTGTCTTACAAATTCCTGCTTCTTATGACTTAACCATATTTCCTTTTATCTGTGAAAATGCAGGAAAGCATAACTTCTGACAATTATAATTAATCCCTAATAATTAACCTTTCTCTTAGGCAGCCAAATGACTTGCATTGAGAACATGAGTCAGAATGCCAGTTGCTAAGAGTTGTACGCTGTAATATTTTGAACATAGATGTCATTAATGAATTTTACAGTAAACCAGTTCTTGCTGACAGTTATCCAAACGTAAACCCAGGTCATAGCTCTGGGGCACATAAAACCTTTAAGGACGAGGCTTCTGAGAAAAGACTGTGAGCGCTATGTAACAGCATGAAGTAAAGAAGAGATATGAATGGAAGAAATTAAACAGAAACATTAAGAGTTCTAAGTCATGCCTCCTTTTGACCATGGGAATCCTTACATGGTTCCCTCTTCTGAGAGCTTGTTTATAGCATTGAGTGCTTGGTACCCACCTGGCCTTGGCCCCCTGAAAAGTGTGATTAGGATTAGTGCATTGGTCCTAGTGGCCTTCTTCCATGCAGTCTACTTGGAGACAAGTTCTCAAGCTGGGTTATACCTTAGAAAAACCTTAGGGCTTTTAAAAATCCCTTTGCCCGGGTCACACCCCCAGTCTCTTAAATCAGAATTTCTGGGAATGGGATGGAGACCTGGGGTGTACCCAGTGTACAGTAAATGTTGCAGACCACTGCTCTCCCAGACCGTCTTTTACGTCCTTTGCACGATGTTAATGGCATGCTTTTTACATGGTGGTATTGTTTATGCTTTTTTTAATGGGAAATCTGTTTGTAGGTAATACCCAGCTGGCCTTACAGATCATCAAAAGGAATCAGCTGCTTCCCGCAGTGAAAACACTGTCTGAGATGAGAAAGAAGCCAGTGTTCCAGCCTGTCCACCCGATCCAGCCCATCCAAATGCCGGCTTTCACTGCACAGAGAAAGTGACATTTTTGCTCCTGGAAAATTGTTACTTGAGACCCAGGGGAGTATTTATGGGCCTTTTTAGTTGTATCACAGCGAAATGAATAAAAGCAAATGGTGAAAGGTGCTAGTTTTGAAGACACACTTTTGAAATGATTCTAATCCCTGGCTTTTTGGGGTTTTTTGTTTTGTTTTGTTTTCACCAGAAGCTTACTTAAAATTAAGGATTCACAAACTCATTTTTGTCTGTTTTTCTTTAATCTTACATTTTGCGCCATTATGTGATGTATCCATGTCATAGGCAATTAAAACATGGTCTTATCAAAACAGTCTTGTATAATAAATACATTTTATCTTTCTCACAACTGTTGGGACAATTTTAGATCTGAGGTTAAAGTTTTAAAACCTGAGACACCTGTCAGCAATGACAGGAATGTCAGCCAATCCAGAAGCTGATCTGGGGCAGAGAAGAGGGGAAGTTGATGTGTTTCCTGCCTGGTTAAGACTAAAAGGACCAGGGACGCCTGGGTGGCTCAGTTGGTTAAACAGCTGCCTTCGGCTCAGGTCATGATCCCAGCATCCTGGGATCAAGTCCCACATCGGGCTCCTTGCTCAGCAGGGATCCTGCTTCTCCCTCTGCCTCTGCCTGCCACTCTGTCTGCCTGTGCTCACTCTCTCTGACAAATAAATAAATAAAATCTTTAAAAAAAAAAAAAAAAAGACTAAAAGGACCAGAAAATGTATAATAGAACCCATAGGGCCAGTAACATTGGCTTAAGAAGAGATGACTGGTCTGATAGGAATCACTTGCTTCAAGATTACAAACCAGGTTCAGGGCACTGGTCATGCTCCTCCTGTACCCCTAGGCAGAGTTTATTGCTAACCCCTGTGCAAACGTAAACAAAAATTTTAAATTGCTTCTTTCCTGGGTGCTGGGCTGACTCAGTAGAACACATGACTCTTGACCTCGGGGTTGTGACTTTGAGCCCCATTTTGGATGTAGAGATTACTTAAAAGAATTTTTAAAAAAAATCTTTCAAAGAGACAGATCTCTGTTATGGGATTAACACAGCCAAAATTTGTCCAGAGGCTTGATACATTAACTTTAGGAAGGAAAAACCATAATACAGACTTTCTTTAGAAAAATTGGGTCAGGGCACCTGGCTAGCTCAGTTGAAGGAACATGCAACTCTTGATCTCAGGGTTTTCAGTTCAGGCCCCACTTTGGGTGTACAGATTCCTTACAAAATAAAATCTTTTTTTTTTTTTTTTTTAAGATTTTATTAGGAAGAGAGCATGAGTTGCAGGGAGGGGCAGTGGGAGAGGGAGAAGCAGATTCCCTGGTGAGCAGGGAGCTTCACACAGGGCCCAGTCCTATGACTCTGGGATCATGACCCAAGCCAAAGGCAGACACTTAACCTATTGAACCACCCAGGTACCACCAAAAGTAAAATTTTTAGGAAAAAATGTGGGGTACCTAGTTCACTTGGTTAGGTGTCCAAGCTCAGGTCATGATCTCAGGGTCCTGAGGCCAGGGCCCGTGTTCAGCAGGGAATCTGCTTGAGGTTCTCGCTCGCTCTCAAATATATTTTATGTCTTTTTTTTTTTAAAGGATTTTATTTATTTATTTATTTATTTATTTATTAGAGAGCATGAGGAGGAGTACAGAGGCAGAGAGAGAAGCAGGCGCCCTGCAAAGCAGGGAGCCCAATGCAGGGCTTGATCCCAGGACCCCAGGATCATGACCAGAGCTGAAGGCAGATGCTTAACCAACTGAGTCACCTAGGTGCCTGAAAATAAATCTTTTAAGGAAGGAAAGAAAGAAAAATTGGTGACCTGGTTGAGATCATGTTTGGTAGGTTCATCAAAGCTTGCTATTTAGAAGTGTCCCTTACTGTCTGCATCTCTTCAGTTCCCTGGTTTGGAGACCAAGTTCAGATAGAGAAGTATGACACACCTGCTAACTCTGAATGCTTCCTCACTTGCACGCCTGGAGAGGAAAGTGTTTGATAACAAAGCATATAATTTACCCAAAACTTGATCTTACTCTGTTGCTGCAATCACTTTAGATAGGGATATCTACTAGAACAGGGTATCTATGATGTAATAGAAATTGCACATAAAGTCTCAGAGAAGGGGTGAGTTTCTTTTTCCACTTTTTAAAGGTTTTATTTATTTATTTGACAGAGAACACAAATAGGGGGAGCAGCAAGCGGAGGGAGAGGGAGAAGCAGGCTGATGTGGGACTCGATCCCAGGACTCTGGGATCATGACCTGAGCCAGAGGCAGACTGAAGGACTGAGCCACCCAGGTGTCCTCTCTTATTTTTTTTTTTAAGATTTTATTTATTTATTTGACAGACAAAGCACAAGTAGAGAAAGCAGGCAGAGGGAGAGTAGAAGCAGACTCCCCACTGACCAGGGAGCCCAGTGCGGGTCTGGATCCCAGGCCCTGAGATCATGACCCAAGTCGAAGACACTTAACCAACCGAGCCACCCATGTGCCCTCTTTTTCCAATTAAACATGGAATGGGTTGGCACAGAGGGATTCTGTTGTTCTTTTAAGAGCCACACTGCTCTTAAAATTTGTCTTCACAGGTAAATTATTTCCAGGTAGATACTAAAAACAGTGCCCTCCCTAGCTTCCATGGACCTCTCAAAACCATTTCCAGATGAGAGGAGGGTGCTTAAGCTTCACTGGTGTTGGTCCAAGTCTGTAGCTTTTGCTTTCCCACATCCCAGACAAGCAGCAGCACAGTGGGACCCTCTCATATGCAGCAGGGTGGTAACAGAATGCTTGGCCTGGACATTTTTTGGAGAATGAGTCCACAGACCTCATTGGTTAGGACCCCACAGGGTCTTGGTGGTGTGAAGTAGGAAAGGTGTTGTACTTGAGGACAAGACATCTTTGGAGAAATCTCAAGAAATGAGAACTTTCCTTGCTTACTGGTTAGTTTCTGGAAAAGTAGGAACAGCTGTGAGGCAGGTCAGACCCCACGTTGCTGTGTTAAATAAGAATACATTTGGGGGGACGCCTGGGTGGCTCAGAGGGTTAAGCCTCTGCCTTCGGCTCAGGTCATGATCTCAGGGTCCTGGGATCGAGTCACGGATCGGGTTCTCTGCTCAGCAGGGAGCCTGCTTCCCCACCCCCTCTCTCTGCCTGCCTCTCTGCCTACTTGTGATCTCTCTCTGTGTCAAACAAATAAATAAAATCTTTAAAAAAAAAAAAAATACATTTGTGGCACCTGGGTGGTGCAGCTGGTTAAGCTTCTGACTCTTGGTTTAGGCTCAGGTCATAATCTCAGGGTCATGGGATCAAGCCCCACATTGGGCTCTGCACAGAGTCTGCTTGGGACGCTCTCCCCCAACTCCCTTTTCTGCTCACCCCACCCCCACTCACTGGCATGCTTTCTCCCAAATAAATCTTAAAAAATAAAAATACATTTGGCTGGTAGTAGTAAACAATGGGTTCATGATATCAATGAGCAGGGAGCCTGACATGGAACTTGATCCCAGGACCCTAGGATCATGACCTGAGTCGAAGCAGAGGCTTAACCAACTAAGCCACCCACGTGCCCCAATCTTACTTTTCAATAATCTCTACGCCCCACATGGGGCTTGAACTCACAAGTCTGAGATCAAGAGTCATGCACTCTATTGACTGAGCTAGCCAGGTGACCTTCAGGTGGCAAATTTTGAGAAGCGCCTCATCAGCTTCTGTTCAAGCTCCACAACCCATTCAGCTTCAAAAAGGGGAGAAATTTACAGACCCGACGAGTGTCCCCCAAACTGTAAGGCACTCACGCTCAGAAGGGCTGGAGCATTATGCCCCTGGCCCTCATGCCATAGGATGGCCTCCTGCTGAGCTCCACACTGCCAAGTCCTTGATGGGCATCCTAACCTACTTCCGCCTGCCTATGCATGGACACCACACACTGTACGCCAGCCTGTGACCGTGTCATCCTTTCACAACAACATACCCTGATATTTCTACCACTCACACTCCACTGTCTGATAGTTAGCTGGAGCTCTGCCCCTTACTCAACCCAAGTGACCAAACCCATGACTTGATCTCTTGAGGTTTTTAACCAATTTGCAAAATGAGGGGGCCTTTCCTCAATACCTGGTGTGAGGATTGCAAAGTGTACCTGGTGGGCATTCAATACCAGTGAGCACATGCCCTTCCTGGTGCCTACACCCTGCTCAGCCCAGCCATCCTCCACACTTCCTTCCGGTGACTATTCCCCCTCTGAATCTCCCATCCATTCCCCTTCCTGGAAGCCTTCTGGAGAAAAGTGACTAATGACTTCATGGACCCAAAGCCAGACTCTGACTGGCTTCAAATCTTCATTCTCTCACATACTGGGACAAGTCTGATCTGGAATAAGTTGTTTTGCTTCTTTGTGCCTCAGTTTTTTCATCTGTAAAATGAGGATACTAATAATACCTCCTCACAGGGCTGGAATGAGGTTTTAAGGGCCTGACCCTTGTTATTTCTCGAAGTGCCTTGAACTTCCAGATGGGAGCTCCATGATTTTCACTATGCAATATAGGATATCAAAGCAGAAACAGTTTTCTGCTTTATTAAGGAAACATTATATATTATCCCACTATTGACATAGCTCTACAGGTGGCTGGTAGGAGCAGGAGGGTTCTTTAGGTAAACTATCTTCACTTTGGGTATGTCCAATATTAAAAAATAAACTTTTTTTTTTTAAGTTAAAAGATAACCCCCGAGGAGCTGTACAAAATGAAAGATTTATGCCAGAAGGGAATAGGAACAAGGAAGTTATGCTGGCAAAAAAAGTTATTGCAAAGTACCTTAGGGATGCTAGGGATCTATCAGGCAGATTACTTAATTAAGGCTGGTCAGGTGATTCCTAATTAACTGGTTTAAGATTCCATTTCTGGAAGACACAAAACAAGTAGGTTGAGGCTCAGTTTGGTGATGAGGGGCTTAGCACAAGTGACTCTATTTGGAGCCTGTTGTCTTGGTTTTAATACCAGTATCTGAGGTGTAGTAGTTGTGTTCTCATTCCATTCTTTTTTTTTAAGGTTTTATTTATTTGACAGCAAATAATACAAGGGAATACAAACAGGGGGAGTGGGAGAGGGAGAAGCAGGCTTCCTGCTGAGCAGGGAGCCTGATGTGGGGCTCAATCCCAGGGACCCTGAGATCAAGACCTGAGCCAAAGGCAGAGGCTTAACAACTGAGCCACCCAGGCGCCCCTCTCATCCCATTCTTTCCAACCTTGCCCAGGCCCTTGCCCTCTGGTGAGAAGAGCTTCAAATATCACTGCCCCATGGCCCTCCTCAGCCGAGCTGGTACCTGCCTACAGGGCAATGCTGAGTGCTGCCCAGGGTTCAGGAAATCCTGAAGGTCTTCCCTAGTTCTGTTGACCTCTCCCTTATACCACAGGTGTCTGCCATCGCCCCAAGGAGTCTCCATTTCCCATTGCCTAGATATTCCTCTTCCAGTTTCAACATGTCAACATCCTAGCCATCCCACACTACCTGTCCGAAGCCCTAACCCCCAAGGAGATTCATTTCTCCTACACCCCAGCTCTTCATTCATGTCAGTCATGCTTACCTGGGGTGTGTTCTGGGCTGGTGAGCTTTTTTGTTGAGCCCCATAGTAACAAATTTTCGGCCAGACTGGATGTTCTGTTTTCTGTCAGCTATTTTCTTACTGCTCTGGGACTGCGAGTACTTTGAGGACAGGGCTGTACATTATACAGTGTGTGGATTGTGCTAGATGAACAAAGTTCACTGAACAGAATTTTTGGTGACGGTTTTTCTTTTTAGGCCTGGCGGTGTCACAAGACCCACTTCTTTCAAGGTGGGGGTGGCCTATTAACATAACCCCCAAGGTTCACAGGGCCTCAGCATCCTTGACCTCCTGAGCTTTATCAAGTGAGATTGAAATAGTGGCCTGGGATGGGTGGGTTAGTGGTGAAATTCAGCCGGCCCAGCGTAGAGTAAGCAAACCCAGACGTACACAAAGCAAGCAATTTACACATTCGGCTTCCCTTTCTCCCTGGGATGAGCAAGGCAGAAATACAGGCTCTGGTAGGAGTGGGGGTGCCACGGGAGGAGGTAGCGAAGTTCATTAGCCCCCTCATTTGGGGCAAAGGGGATCCGTGTGGTGACAAACAATTGTCCTGGAGGATTTAGGAGGATTTGGCCAAGTGTCCCTCCGGGCCCCCAGCCTCCTCCTAATCCCGTCCACATTTCAGAGTACTTAGGATCGCATTAAATGTCAAAGCCGGCGTTTAGGGAAATATCTACATTTCGTATGCATCGCTCGGGTCAAAAGAAAAGCTGAAACGAACCTTCCAGCATTTGGCGCGAGAGGCTCTCTGTGTGGTCTGGAGTGTGAATGGGGAGGGGGGCCGGCGCCCTGGCGGCCTCCCAGCCCAGGAATGCGGGCTTTTCACATGTAGAAAATGCTAATGCTTTGTTCCAGCCTCGGCCTCCCGGAGGCGCGGAGGCGCCCAGCCGGATTGTCACAGCTGCATTTGCATGTGAGCGGCCCCGGGTTCCCGTCCCCACCCCCACCCGCCCCTCCCCCCAGCGCGGCTGGGCCGAAGACTTCTGGGACTGCCGGGAAGGCCGCCTGCATCTGCCCTCTGCCGTCCCCTAATCCCCGGTCAGGCCACAGGTAGCGCTTCTGGAGCTTTCTGGATGAATGTCCTTTTCCTTGCCACCAGGCAGGTTAACTTTTTTTTTTTCTACTCCAATATCCATTTTATTTAGCACTTCCAGTCATTTCATATAAAACTACTTAGTCCAGCGGGAAAGATGAAGGCGTTGGATGAAGCATTCACATCTCTGCCCTTGCGGCAGGAACCCCGTGTTCCCTGTGACGCTTTGCAAGGGCTCCATTTCGCGTTTCCTCCTTAGAGTGAGCAGCCGAGAGACGTCAGGTAGAGACCCCGCGGGGCGGGGTGTGCTGCGTGTGTGTGTATGTGTGTGTGTGTGTTTACGGAAGGGGACACAGCCCACCGGTTGTAAGGGAGGCCGGGGGTCCCGCAGCCCCGGAGCCCCCGGCGCAGACGCTGAGCGCCCGGCGCTCTCCATCCTCGGGGCCCAGGGCGCCACCTGCCGGCGACGCGGTCACCGCGGCGAGCGAGCTCCAGAAGCGCGGGGACGCGGTCGCACCCGGAGGGCCCCTGCTCCCCACCCGGCGCAACCGCCTTCCCCGGCTCGAGAGCCACGCCCCACCCGAGAGGACCCCGCATTTCCCGGAGTGGAGCATTAGCTCTGGCAGACACCGCGGAGCCCGAAGATGCGGGCGGCCGAACGGGATCCTGCCAAACACAGCGTTTCCTTCCATGACTGCGGTGTTTATCCGATTAATTTCATTTTTTTTTCACTTTCTTATATTTATTTGGTTTTTCATTTAGTTTTTTTTTTTAGTTCTGTTTATTTTACTTTATTTCCGTAATTTTATTTCGTTTATTCCATTTCGTTCTTTTCTTTGGTTTATTATTCACATTCATTTCATTTTACTAATTTACTAATTTTATTTCATTAATTCCGTGTTTTAATTTCTCTTTAGCCCATTACTTAAATTTAATTTTATACATTTTATGTCATTTAATTTAATCTCATTTCTTTATTTGTGGGTGAAGGAAAAAGGTGGATACCTTTTTTCATCCTCTTTTGAGGCTTATGTAGTCTCCTGAATCTGAATTTTGAGAAATAGTGAAAACAAATACTACCTTAGCTAACTACTCAGGGTGTTTGTCTCATCTCCACAACCAAACCTGAAACACCTAAAAGTCTGAGGCAAGGTTTAATACCATAATTGGACCAGGAAAATATGTTCATTGGCTGAAAGTCATTAATACATATTTCTCCTGTTGGCGCAGTGTAAAACATTCATTGTGGGTCCTGTCAATCTGATTTCTAAACTCCAAGGCACCTGCTCTAAGCAAGAGAAATGCTAAGTATACAGGGGGGAGTCAAGTTCAGAGCACAAAGTCCTAGCCTCACGAGGTATCTGCCTAGTGAACTTTTGAGATTAAGTTGCAGATACGATGATACTTCACTGCCGAATGCCTCAGCCGGTATCTCTAAGAACAGGGCCATTCACTATGTAACAAGATGGAATTACAGCTCCCAAGAAATTTAACATCAATATGATAATTTTATTTAGCAATACACAATCCATATTTAAATTTTCTCAGTTGCCCCCACAATGCCCTTTATTGATCTTTTCCCCCTAGGTCCAGAATCTACTCTAAGATCCTGCACTGCCTTTGGTTGTCATGGGTCCGCTTTAATTCATGACGTTCCTCAAGCCTTTTCCGTCACTCACGGCATTAATAGTTTTGAGGGCTCCAGGCCAGTGATCTTGGAGAAGTTTCCTCTGCCTAGATTCCTCTGATTTTTCTTGATGATCAGACACGCGTTTTTATGAGTTGGAAGCCCACTGTTTTCATTCCTGATACCCCGTCCCCCTCTGCTCAGAAGCCAGGACTGTGATTTCTTACAGAGCTTTGTTCTTGCTTTCCTGTCTAGATTCCAACCCAGTAGGAAAGCACTAAGATGACTAGATTTTCCTGTCTGAAACTGGCACATTTTCCAGGTTGAGAAACTCAATTTTCTATCGCCCATTAATTACTGTGGCTTTCATTAGCACTGAATGTTGGCAAGGGAACAGTATGGGAGATATGGCAGGTGGACCCAGCCAAAATGCTGCTGGGATCGGGAAGTACCGCAGCAGTGAGAAGCCGCTAGGTATGGCTCCTCATGCCTGACCCACGTTGGGTGAAAGGCTGGGTGGACAGCAGTCTTGAGTTACGATTACCCCATCTGTAGGTGGGGGCAGATCAAATCTTTGGGGTTCTCTAGCTCCATTAGGGCTTTTTGAGTCTGCAGATGGGCAGGGATGGGAGGGGATAGAAAGAAAGAAAGAAGATATATATCTTATTTATATATTATATGAAGATATAAAGAAAGAAGCCTCCCTCCAGTCCTTGGATCGCATGGCTGCTGTTGCCACAGTCAGTAGTAGGACCAAGGAGCCTGCTTGGATGGGATTCCCATTGTCCCTGTGGGAAAGGGTTCTCTGGAAAGGGCAGTGCTGGCTGTCCCTGTGGGAAGGGCCCAGTGAAGACATTGTCCAGTCATGACTCCCAGTAAGACTCTCATCACTCAGACTGGGCAAGAGACAGGTTTCTTTGGGGAGGTGTCCCACTCTGCTTTCTTCCTAATTTGTATATGATGCATCCACTTGTCTGCCCTCTCTTTCTGGAGCTGGCTTCAGGGAAGGTAGGAAACACACAGATTCCAGAGCCCAGTTATCCAGGTCCAAGTCCCAGGTGTGCTACTTCCTGTGTGACTTTGGGAAATTTACTCTCCTCTCTTGCTACAGTTTCCTTCTTTGTAAAATGGAATCATGATAACAGGAACTTCAGAGGCCTGTTTGGAAGCCTACTTGGGTAATACTTGTAAAACTCTGGGAGCAGTGCCCAGCATTTCTGAAGCACCAGGTCAGTGAAGGTTAAGAAGTCCATGCAGGGCTGCTACCATACCACATGGAGATCCTGAGTCCAGATCTCCCCGACAGTGTGGGAAAGGAAGAAAGATGAGTTCATGGGAAAGTCTCGAGCTTTGGAACTAGACACTCTTGGGTTCAAATCCCAGCTCTGCCACTTCCTGGCTGTGTGGCTGTGTGCAGGCTGCTTGCCCTCTCTGGACTTCAGCTTCCACATCTATAACATGAAAGAAGGCTCGCCCTATAGGACAGTGTTAAGGGGTGCTTCCCTAGCAACCCTAAAAAAATTGGCTCAGTAAACAGCCTCTAGTCGTTTTAGGAATGGTTCTTTGAGTTTCTGATTTCTGCCTGTAAAAAAATTCAGTCTGGGGGCGCCTGGGTGACTCAGTGGGTTGAGCCTCTGCCTTCTGCTCAGGTCATGATCTCAGGGTCCTGGGATAGAGCCCTGCATTAGGCTCTCTTCTCGGCAGGGAGCCTGTTTACCCCCTCTCCCTGCCTGCTTCTCTGCCTACTTGTGATCTCTGTCAAATTAAAAAAAAAAAAAAAATCTTAAAAAAAAAAATTCAGTCTGCTCCACTGGAAGGAATAGTCAGAAGGGCCTCCCCTGGCCTGATCCTTGCCTGGAGCTTCCGACTTTTCCAAGTTTTCTCTCCTAGAGAGGGAAATGGGCTTTTTCTTCCTTTCTGGCCTTTCATAAAAACAGTGAAAAACCCAACAGTGGTCTCATGGATCAGGAATCAGAAGTCACTAGCGGCCCAACATTTGACCTCTGTCAGCCCTTCGGAGGCCAGAGAAGTTGGAATGTTTTATAGAGCTCTGAGTATGGATTGTTTTATCTATTTATCTATCTGTCTGTCCATCTATTTATCATCTTCAACTCAAGTCCAGCCTAGGGCTATCATGAAGACAGAGAGCAGGATTCTGGGAGGAAATGACAAACTTTGGTGCATCATCCTCTGATTCGCTATGTGAAATTCATACTGCAAAGGGACTCATGGCCCCCTGAAAACCTGCCTGAGCCAGCAGAAACAGCTAAGGATGGTCTGGACTTTTCTAACTATGGTCTTTTGTATTTGGGGAATTTCAACTATGTTTTAGCTGTTCAAAGATTTTATTTGTTTATTTGACAGTGAGAGAGTACAAGCAGGGGGAGCAGCAGGGAGAGGGAGAAGCAGGCTCTCTGACCAGCAGGGACCCCGAAGTGGGGCTCAATCCCAGGATCCTAGGATCATGACCTGAGCCCAAGGCAGACGCTCAATGACTGAGCCATCCAGGTGTCCCTGTTTGTTTGCTTTAAATGAGAGTGGCTTTCTGAAAGGGTCACAACAAGTGGCTGACTGGGGCCACAGTAGTGGTTTAGGCCTACCTACCAAAAGGATGAAGAGAGGTAGCCAAGAGGGCTTCAGTGGTGGGTTTCCTTTCTGAGAAGGAGAAGGGGATGTTTTCATTATACTCCAAAGCAGAGGTGAGTTCAGGGTGCTGTATGGCTGGATTTTCCACCCCTCGAAATCCTACTCTGCTTAGAAAAGGTCTTAATTAGTCTAGCGGCCTTAACCTGCCTAGCCAGTGTTTCCTTTTTTAGAGGGTGATCCTACTGAATTAAAATTCAATTAACCCAACTTTAAGGGCAAGAAAAACTATTTGTGAAAAATCATTAAACAGCACATAAAACCCTTTGAGGAACAGTGAATAGTCAGGAGAAGTACAGCCTGGCTTTTGTTAAGGTACTTTGGGGCCAACGAGTTAACTTTTTAAGGAATTTTAACAAGATAGTGGTCAAAGTGGAATTTGTTCACGTCGTTTATTTAAGGTTTTACAAGACCCTGAAACAAGCCCCTCCCCTGGGTCTGGATGAGAAGAGTTTGGTAGGCGTGGTGAGAGGTAAGATCATTGGGGGGTCCGCATTTGAACCCTGTGAGGAAACAAAACAACTGGCCTGAAAGAAAAGGGCAGGGGGCATCTGGGACAGGAGTGCCAGAGACACTGAAGGCATCATGTGCCTTGTGGGGCCCAGGAAGGAAAAAACAAATGTGCCCAGAAAGGACATTATTAGGAGAACTGGTGAAATGTGGATATAGTCTGCAGATTAGGTAATCGGACTGGATCAATGCTAAATTTCCTGATTTCGGTAACTGTACTTTGGTTCTGTTAGATAACATTTGTATGTTTAGGAAATGCACAAGGAAGTGATCAGAAATAGAAGGGTATCCTATCTCCTCCCAAATGGTTCAGAAAAACAGTTAACATATATAAAAAATCATTTTATTTATATATATATGTAATTATATACACACACACATAGAGTTGGCCCTTGAACAACACAAGTTTGAACTGCGTTGGTCCACTTAACCTATGTGCGGATTTTTTCCAATTAATGCGGTACCGTATTGCAGATGTATTTTCTCTTCTATTTTATTATGTATTTCTCTTCTTCTTTTTTTTTTTTAAAGATTTTATTTATTTGTTAGAGAGAGAGCAAGCGAGCACAGGGAGACAGAGAGGCAGGCAGAGGCAGGCAGAGGCAGGCTCCCTGCCGAGCAAGGAGCCCCATGTGGGACTCGATCCCAGGACACTGGGATCATGACCTGAGCCGAAGGCAGCCGCTTAACCAACTGAGCCACCCAGGCGTCCCTGTATTTCTCTTCTTAATGACACTTTCTTCTCTCTAGCTTACTTTTTTTTTTTTAATTTTTTTTTTAAGATTTTATTTATTTATTAGTTAGAGAGAGAGAGAGCACAGGCAGACAGAGAGGCAGGCAGAGGCAGAGGGAGGAGCAGGCTCCCTGCTGAGCAAGGAGCCCGATGTGGGACTCGATCCCAGGACGCTGGCATCATGACTTGAGCCGAAGGCAGCCGCTTAACCAACTGAGCCACCCAGGCGTCCCTCTAGCTTACTTTATTGTAAGAATACAGTTTATAGGGACCCCTGGGTGGCTCAGTGGGTTAAAGCCTCTGCCTTCGGCTCAGGTCATGATCCCAGGGTCCTGGGATCGAGCCCCGCATCGGGCTCTCTGCTCAGCAGGGAGCCTGCTTCCTCCTCTCTCTCTGCCTGCCTCTCTGCCTACTTGTGATCTCTCTCTGTCAAATAAATAAATAAAATATTTTAAATATTTTAAAATATTAAATAAAATATTTTAAAAAAATAATACAGTTTATAATCCATATAACATACAGATATGTGTTAATCAACTATGTATATTATCGGTAAGGTTTCTGGTAAATAGTAGACTATGAGAAGTTACATTCTGAGGAATCAAATATTATACGTGGACTTTTGACTGCACAGGGGGTGATACCCTTAACCCCCATGTTGTTCAAGGATGTATATAATACATATGATCCACATGTAACATATAAATATTAGTGTATAGAGGCTCATGGGCATGATTCTTGATATCAGGGTTGTGAGTTTGAGCCCCATACTGGGTCTAGAGATTACTTAAAAAAAAAAAAAAAAAAAAA
>RCUC01124977.1:0-42120 GCA_003697995.1 Taxidea taxus jeffersonii | reverse complement strand
AGCATGGTAAATTGTTTTCCACCCCCTCACTTTCAATCTGGAGGTGTCTTCAGGTCTAAAATGAGTTTCTGGTAGGCAGCATATGGATGGGTTTTGTTTTTTTATCCATTCTGAAACCCTGTGTCTTTTGATTGGGGCATTTAGCCCATTTACGTTCAGGGTAACTATTGAGAGATATGAATTTAGTGCCATTGTATTGCCTGTAAGGTGATTGTTACTGTATATTGTCTCTGTTCCTTTCTGATAATACTTTTAGGGTCTCTCTTTGCTTAGAGGACCCCTTTCAATATTTCCTGTAGAGCTGGTTTGGTGTTTACAAATTCTTTCAGTTTTTGTTTGTCCTGGAAGCTTTTTATCTCTCCTTCTATTTTCAATGATAACCTAGCTGGATAAAGTATTCTTGGCTGCATGTTTTTCTCGTTTAGGGCTCTGAATATATCATGCCAGTTCTTTCTGGCCTGCCAGGTCTCTGTGGCTAAGTCTGCTGCCAATCTAATGTTTTTACCATTGTATGTTACAGACTTCTTGTCCCGTGCTGCTTTCAGGATTTTCTCTTTGTCACTAAGACTTAAATTTTACTATTAGATTGCGGGGTGTGGACCAATTCCTATTGATTTTGAGGGGTGTTCTCTGCACCTCCTGGATTTTGATGCTTTTTCCCCTCGCTATATTAGGGAAATTCTCTACAATAATCCTCTCCAGTATACCTTCTGCTCCTATTTCTCTTTCTTCTTCTTCTGGAATCCCAATTATTCTAATGTTTTTTCGTCTTATGGTATCACTTATCTCTTGAATTCTCCCCTCGTGGTCCAGTAGTTGTTTGTCTCTCTTTTGCTCAGCTTCTTTATTCTCTGTCATTTGGTCTTCTATATCACTAATTCTTTCTTCTGCCTCATTTATCCTAGCAGTAAGAGCCTCCATTTTTGATTGCACCTCATTAATATTTTTTTTTATTTCAACTTGATTAGATTTTAGTTCTTTTATTTCTCCAGAAAGGGCTTTTATTTCTCCTGACAGGGTTTCTCTAATATCTTCCATGCCTTTTTTGAGCCCGGCTAGAACCTTGAGAATCGTCGTCCTGAATTCCAGATCTGACATATTACCAATGTCTGTATTGATTAGGTCCCTAGCCTTTGGTCCTGCCTCCTGTTCTTTTTTTTGTGGTGAGTTTTTCCGCCTTGTCATTTTGTCCAGATGAGAATCCGCTGTTCTCCTTGTTATGTGAACTTGGTCTTGGCTGGATTTCTTGTTGATCTCCTGGGGGAGGGGCCTGTTGTAGTGATTCTCAAGTGTCTCTGCCCCAGGCAGAATTGCACCGCCCTTACCAGGGGCTGGGCTAAGTAATCCTCTCAGGTTCGCTTTCGGGAGCTTTTGTTCCCTGAACGCTTTCCGTAGAGTTCCAGAGGACGGGAATGAAAATGGTGGCCTCCCAATCTCCGGTTCGGAGGAGCAGAGAGCTAGGGGCCCCCGTCTTCAGTGTCCCTTCAGAGAAAAGTGTTTAATCACTCCCGTCTCCCCAGCCTCTGGCCGCGCTTGGAGAAAATCGTGCATAATCAGTCCCATCGCACTGGCTTCTGGGAGCGCTCTGAGCTCACCCAGCCTGTGACCAAGCATCTCTGTCTCTGGCAGAGTCCCACCTGGAGTCTCCGAACCCTGTAGATCCCTGAGCTCTCCCAGGTCCGAGTCTCCCCGGATCTTGTGGGACCCCTCGCACATAGCACTGGCCCATGTCACAGACCACGGCTCTAGGAAACCTCGGCTCTGTCTCCGCAGCCGGCTTCCCCGCTCTAATATCTGTGAGCTCTGTGACACTCAGACACCCCTGATCTTTCTGTGACCCTGTGGGACCTGAGTCCACGCTGTCCCGGCGAGGTCTTCACCCCAGTTTAGCCTCTGGAGTGATGTCCCTCCCTGGGGCAGACTTTTAAAAGTCCTGATTTTGTGCTCCGCCGCTTGCTGGGAGCCTGCCCCTCCCCCCGGGGTCTATCTTCCCGTCGCGTTGGATTCACTTCTCCGCTGGTCCTACCTTTTAGAAAGTGGTCGATTTTCTGTTTCTAGAATTGTTGTTTTTCTTCTCTTCGATCTCCTGTTGGATTCGTAGGTGTTCAGAATGGTTTGATAGGCTATCTAGCTGATCTCCTGCTGCCTGATGTCGTCTCAGCCTGCTACTTCTCCGCCATCTTGACTCCTCCCCCCTCTCAATGTGGTTTTGATTTGAATCTCCCCAATGGCTAATGATGATGAACATTTTTTCATGTGTCTTTTAGCCATTTGTATGCCTTCATTGGAGAAGTGTCTGTTCATGTATTCTGCCTATTTTTTGACGTGATTATCTGTTTTTTGGCTGTTGAGTTTGAGAAGTTCTTTATAGATCTTGGATATCAGCCCTTTGTAGGGTCATTTGTGAATATCTTCTCTGGTAAAATAAATATTGTGGTTTTATTCCTGACTGGACACTGATTGATACATGTTTTAAATAATGGCTTCAATTCTGTATTTCTATTCTAATCTTTGTCCTTTTAAAGAGATATAGTTTTACTGTTGCAGAACATGAAGTACAGAAATAATCACAGCTACCACAGCAAACTTGGCATGTGAATAGTGCTTTAAAAAAACGCTTTCGTGAATATTATCTCATTTGATAACTTCTTCTTGCATTCATTTGATAAGGTTTTATTGAGAAATTGTTATTTATAAGGCACAGAGTCACATGCTGGAAATATACAAGTAATTTTTTTCTTTTTATTTTCAGTTTTTTTCAATTTTTACTTAAATTCAACCTAGTTAACACATAGTGTATTATTAGTTTCAGGGGTAGAATTTAATGATTAATCACTTTCATATAAAACCCATGGCTCATTAATGCCCTCTTTAATGTCCATCACCCAGTTACTCCATCCCCTCACCCTCCTCCCCTCCAGTCACCCTCAGTTTGTTTTCTATAGTGAAGAGTCTCTTATGGTTTGCCTCCCTCTCTGTTTTTATTTTATTTTTGTTTTTCTCTCCCTTCCCCTATGTTCATCTATTTCGTTTCTTAATAGAACATATGCAAGTTAATTTCTAAACTGTAGGGATATATTTACATTTCCTAAAGGAAGCTTTATAAATCCTCTAATACAGCATGGGAGCAGTCTAGGAACCAACCACGAAGATTTATGGAGACTCAATTTCTTCCATGTAGGAAATTTCCACTTAAACTATCCATATTTGTCAGGCTGAATCATCAATTAAATAATATAGAAGGTATGTGAAGAGAAAAGAACAGTTCCCAGCAATTAAAATACTTAGTAAAACACAGTTATAACCAAGAAGAATTAAGAAATAGGTAGATTTAATTCAAAATTTTAAAAATTTAAATAATGACAACAACATCAGTGCATTGCTTCTACATGAGGCTTTAGATTTACAGGTACTGATTGCTGTGAGGCAGGGCAGGTGTCATAAGTCTCTTTTATTGATGAGGAAACAGATGCTCACAAAAGATGAGTGACTTACCAGTGTCATGCAAGCAAGAGGTGGCAACACCAAGCACCAGGTACTGTTCCTTCAATGCTGGGTGCTCGTCCTGCAATGGTCCAAACCCTTCCTCAGGGCCCCCATCACCTCCCGGTTTCTCAAGCTATAAATGAGGGGGTTGAGCATAGGAGTAAGGACTGTGTAGAAGATAGAGACCACCTTGTCATGGCTAGGATCCCGGTAGCGCTGAGGCCTCAGGTAGATGAACATGGCTGCCCCATAGAAGAGAGAGACAGCTGTCAGATGGGAGGAACAGGTTGCCAGGGCCTTTTTACGAACCTGAGCAGAACGCATGTGGAGCACAGCCCTCAGGATGTGAGCATAGGAGGCCACAATGATGGAGAAACGAAGGAGCAGCATAAAGACACAGCAAGCAAAGAGCAGTGTGTCAAAAAGGGATGTGTCTGTACAGGCCAGTTTTAATAAAGCTGGAACCTCACAGAAGAAATGATCCACATTTCTTGAGCCACAGTAAGGTAGGCTCATGGCTGCCACCATCTGTATAATTCCATCTAGTATACCAAAGGCCCAGGAACTGCCAGCAATCTGGAGGCAGACCCTCTGACTCATGAGGACAGGATAGTGAAGTGGGTGGCTAATGGCCACATAGCGGTCATAAGACATGAGTCCCAGCAAGAGCCCCTCAGATCCCACAAGAGAGACAAAAAAGCCAATTTGTATGCCACAACCCACAAAGGAGATGGACTTCCTGCCAGAGAGAAAGTTGACTGCCATCTTTGGTGTGATACTACACACCAACATGAGGTCCATGAGGGAGAGATGACTGAGGAAGAAGTACATAGGTTTGTGAAGCTGAGGATCTATGTAGATGAGGAAGAGGAGGAGAACATTTCCACAGATGGCCACTGTGAAGACCACCATAACCACAGAGAAGAGAACAAGATCAGTCTGGCTATGAGAAAAGATGCCCAAGAGGATGAAGCCATCTATAGATGATTGGTTCAACCATATCCCCATGGCTCAGTTGTTCACAATCACCTGAGAACAGGAACAGAGAAATTCTGAGATTGAGTGACATGTCTTTATTTATCTTTGACTTCTTCAGTCATTTGTATCTTTTGTAACACATCAAAGCCCAATAACATGTGCTTTGAGACATAAATAGAGTGCTCTTTCATATTCCCATGATGTGGAGTATAGGATCTTTGCTATCTTGCGGAATTGGGCCACATATCTATATTTGTATGTATCTATATCAAAAATACTAGGAAATGAATTATCTTATGTGTCACAAGACTATTGGACAATCCTCTTTTAGCAGAAAAATACTTGTTTTCCCTGTATATTATGATTCTTCTTATCAGGATTACACAAACTAAGTAAACTATCTCCAATAGGCCTTGAACCATTTCATGTCCAAGAGGTAATTAATATGTGTTAACAATAGGGAAGTTAATGAAGATTTGAGATATTCTTTATTTTGCTCAGTCCTAACATCTTATAATAATTTTATTTTTTTTATGTCTTAGAGGTCCCTAGATCTAAACCATCAGAAAAGCCTCTTGGCTCTATGTTCAGAATACTGAGAACCCAATTGATTCTTATCACCCCCTATTATAACTGCTCCAAGCCACTATCCTCCCTCAGATGGATTCTTATAAGCTCCTCTCTGGTTTTCTGGCTTCTGTCCTTGAGAGTCTATTCTCATAGCAGTTTAAATGACTCTGTTAAAATATGTCACATTATGTAACTCTTTTGCTGATAGTATGTCTATGTCTGCCAAAATTACTCAAAATAAAATTGAAATCCTGGCAGTGGCAAGGCCCTATGTATTATACACACACACACACACACACACACACACAGTACCTCTAACCTTATCTCCTATCATGCCCCTTTCACTCACTGTGTTTTCTTGAATTTCCTTGGACAAACTAGCACACTCCCACCTTTGGGACTTTGCATTTTCCTATCTTTGGAATGTTCTTTCTCCAGACTTCTATCTCTCACCTGCTTCAGATCTTTACTCAAATGCCTACCCCTATAGAGATATCTTCTGTAAGGTCATATCAAGACCAAAGGTTTCTTGCCTCTCAAGCCCTCCCTGCTCTTGTTTTTTCCCCATAGCACTTACACAGTTTACCACACATTGCTTACATTTCTCTACTTTTTTTCTCTACATTACTTTCTATTTTTATTGTGTTCAATTAGCCAACATATAATACATCATTAGTTTTTGAAGTAGTGTTCAACAATTCATAGTTGCATATAACACCCCATGCTCATCACATTTCTCTACTTTTATGGTTTGTCTCAGCCCACTGGAACATAAGCACTATTTATTATCCACAGTGACATTGGCAGATCCTAGAATGGTTTCCCAGGTCATAGTATAATTTCAATACATATAATCTCAATACATATGTGTTGACTGAATAAGATAGTACATGATAAAGTGAAATATAACAGAAACTTTCATTTTCTGAAGGCAGAAAGACTCCTCCTTTAATTGTAGGAGCCCTTGTTTTTTTATTATTATTATTTCAATTCAATTAGTCAACATACATTACATCATTAGTTTTTGATATAATGTTCAATAATTCATTAGTTGCCTATAACACCCTGTGCTCATCACATCACATGCCCTCCTTAATGACCATCACCATGTTACCCCATCCCCCCACACACCATCCTTTCTGCAACCTTCAGTTTGTTTTCCCACAGTCCTGTTCTTGACCTGAATGTATTACTTCACTGCTGGATTCCTTCTTCTGAGGATAAATGAGTGATTTAGTAAGAAATATCTCAGGTATTTTTAAAAGATTAGGGTTTTTCCACAAATGCATGATAGCAACATCTAGCAGATGTTTGTGTGGGATGTATTAATGTCTACCTTATCTCCTTACAAAGAGGAAATCAGGCAACCCCACAGGACATGTTCTCTGTGTAAAGACTTAGGGTAATTTTCTAAACTAGAATGGTCCTACATAGATTCACCACTAAGAATGTAGGCTGTGTGAGTCGTGTCCCTACAGTAGGGAATATGTCCTGATTTGTGCCAGTGAAGATGTGCCCAGGTATCCTTGCCACCACCAACACTCAGGTATGAAGTTGGGAAGGGCTGTTCTACAAGAGTAAATAACTGTTCCAATAGCCTTCAAATATTATCTTGGATATATCAGCCCCAAACTGAGCCAATCAACTGAACAAACCATGTCCTCCAGACCTCATCAAAACTTCTTCCTCCTTTACTGAGGATAACCAGTCTTACCAACTGTGTGCAGAGGCACTCAGCCACATGTACATTCAAAGAGTTGCACTCTGTACCTTTCCTTCCTCCTAACTCTTATAATACAATACTACAGAGGTGAAAAAAATCACATTTCTCTCCCTTCCTGGACAGCTCTTCTGAACTCTGATTCTTATATCTACTTATACTCAACACCTCCACTTGGATGTCCAATGGGCTTTTCCTATCTAAACTGACCAGACAGAACCCTTGGTCTACCCTGTGGAAATAGATGTTTTCCTGTCTTCCCAGCTCAATTAATGGTAAGTCTGTCAGTTGATCAGGGCAATAACACATGGTATATCTTTGACTCCTCTCTCCTCACACATATCCCAACTTCAGATCCCTGCTGGCTCTTCCTGAAGAATGTATTCACTCCTGGATACATCTCACTCCTGCAGGTCCCAGCTGGCTATGCTGCCATCACTGCTCCCCCGGATGATGACAATGGCCCTTAGCTGGATTCCTCCCCCTTCTGTCCTTGCTCCCACTTTAGTCTATTTGTATATAGCACTAGAATGAAGTTGTTTCTATAAAATAAAAGACCAAATGCTTCAAGAATAAAGGAAGACTCTTCTAGCTAGCACTCCATCATTACCCAGACCTCTTTTTCTTTTGCTTTCTCTGGAATTTCCTCTACTCTGGTGTCACTGGCCTCCCTACATTTCAGGAGGAATTGGTACATGCTCTAACTTCTTCATGTAAGGCTCTTCCCAGATATGCTCAACATTGTTCCCTCACTTACTCTACCAGGCCTTACTCAACACCTATTTGGAGTTGAAGTCCTTCTTCCTTCCCCATTTCTTCCCTGCCCTTGTACTTCTCAGAACACTCAACACCATCAGGCATTCCACATTTAATTAGCATGGATTTATTTTCTGTTTTCCCAGCTAGAACCTATATTTCTGATGCCATGTTTGCTCATGGGGGGATCCCCAGATCCTAGAACAGTACTGGCATATATTATATTCTCAGTAAATTTTGTTGAATGATTAACTATAATATGGAAACACCTCAAGAAACAATTTTAGCATCTCACATGTTCAGTTCCTGCTCTCTAACTTCATTTATTTCATGGGTGTTTAGTTAATGCCTTCATTTTATTCCTCAAAATGATACCATAAAAGGAGCCACTTTGTCTCTACAGTATAATTTTGGGGACAAGTTAATTTAACTCTATGTCTTATATCGGCTCTTCTTCCTCTCCTTCCCCTGCATTTCTTTTCACTCATCCTTTGCCTTTCTGCTTTAGATCACTCTTTAACCCAGGAGACCATCACTGAGTCCCCTAATCTAGACAGATGGATAAATAGATCAAAGGAAGAGGATTAGAAGAAAGATCAGCGAGAGACATAACACTAGAAAGAATATGCTCAAGCCCTCCATCCCCACCCCCCACAAAACCTGAAGGAGGCAGACAATAAGAGGAAAATGAAATGCTGATAAACAAACAGAAGTAGAGAAATGACCTGCAATCAGCAATAGAAACTGCAAAGAAGAGGTAAGGGGGTGATAGGGAAAAGACCCTCACTCACCTCTGAGTGGAATCCCTGGAAGAAAAAAATTCAGCAGATATCCTGTGGAGGAGTTTCTAACACCAAAATAATTTCATTGTCCTTCCTTGAGTTTGTACTTACTGGATCAAAGGAGAGAAGGAGGAACCTTCCAGCTCTGTCCTACCTCAGCCCTTCACTCACCTCTCAATCAGGCTATCAAAACCCTTGTCACCCTCAGCACTCCTGTGGCTCTCTCACTCAGAGAGTAAGACCCAAAAACAACAGCTTCTTCTCAGCAAAAGTGGAAAGAAAGAAAGGAAACTTAGTCAAGGAGATGGTGGTAGACACAGAACCAGCACCTGTGCATCCCAGCCCACCCACAGATACCCATTCACCTTCTACAAGCTGCCTGTAGCCCAGATTGCAGCTGTCTTCCACTGCCCATGCAAGTACTTAACATTGAACCTGAGCAAAGAGAGTGAAGCTGATGGATCCCAGGGGAGCCCACAAACTCCAGCTCTGGAATAGTAGGTCCCAAGCTTACAATTAAAGAAACCCAAACAGGGAGCTTGGGGACAGGACCAGAGAAGGGTCAGTTGGGATAGTGTGAGGAAACCTGGTTAGGGGAGGAAATCTTCTCTAGGTGCTCTACTTCCGACTGCAGACACATTCCTACTTCCCCAGTGACTCTAAGGGCCCTCACAAGGTCTCCATCTGTGGCTGTCCCAGTAGTCTGTCCCATACCATGCAATCCACACCTGTTCTTTACCTGTCCCATGAAGTCATCTTATATCTATGGAGGGCCTATTATACACAACACACTAGGTAACACATTGTATTTGAATGAAAATTGGAGACTAAACACAATCTAGCCTTATGGACATTATAACCCAGTGTGAAGGAAAGAAGAATACCCACATTCAGAAGAGTCAAGTGGTGGCAGAGACCTGGTTGTTTTCTCAAAACTGCCAGATGTTTCGCTAAACTCAGTGCCCTTCACAGTTTGGTGTGAATGGCTCTGTGGCCTACAGATATTACACCTGTCTTCCCAGTGTAATCATGGACAATGCTCTCTCACCATCAGAAGAGTATCCCAGGTTGGATGACAATTTTACAGTTGTCCTGTTTTTGCCCTTATTATAATGGAAGCAGGTCAATTTTCACAACGGACAATTCATTGGAAACCAATCAGCCAAATAGCCAATTTATCTTTTGAGTCTTTAGTTTTATTTGACTGGTTTTCATTTGATTTTCACAATAGTAAAAAAAAAAAAAGTGTTTTACCTGCCATACGAAGCTCTTGGGGCTTCAATTGGAGACTGATACACAGAGAGGAGAGATTGGATCAGAGGGCTAAGAGAAGGGAAATTGATGGGAGATCTTAGAAGACAGAAAAAATAGGCCTTCTGCCAAATGTTCCAGGGACACCAATGTGGCTTTTGAAGAAACTCCATCTCACACTCTTCTGTTCCTGCTTCCTTTCCTACTTTACTACCCACTAATCTCTCTGGCTACAATACCAAATTGAAGAGTACCCACCTCCACATTCTTGTTCAAGTTGTTGTTCCACTGGAACTTAGTGTGCCAGCTTTGTATTTCCTATTGAAACTTCATTCTATAAAGACTCATCTAAAACTCATTGTTATTATTCTTACCTTCCACTGATTCAATCCACATCCACTTCAGCCTCTGTAAGCCCCATTGGACTCTTGTCTGTACAATTTGCAATTATATTTGTTCTGCCATGTGAAATCTGTTATATTACCATTTATGTTAACCCACATGGTGGTTGGGTGGAACTTGATTGTATACAAACAAAATTCAGCTTTACTTTAAGCTAGGACCACCTTCAAACCTGGAATCTTCTTGCCTACCTCTTGATGGATATCGGGCTGATTACAAAGCTGTCTAGTCAGATTCAGGTGTAAGCCTCATCCTACTTAGCTAATCAAGACTGGTTTTCAGTAGGCTATGATCCAGCCTTATCGAAGTCATGATTTAAACCACCCATCTAATTCAAATCCTATCTGATTACCTCTTCTTTGCTCAGGCCTGACAGGGTTTGGGGAAGAGGATAAGTATCTTTCCTTTCACTATTTCTCCTGCTTCTTTCATTTTTATACTTAGGTCTCCGTCTTCCTTCCTTGGTTTGCTTCGGTTGGAAGAAGGATCACTGTTGTGTGTCAATGGGACAAGCTGTTGCAGACTATAAGTATCTTCTGTATTGTGATCAATCTGTCTATCTACATATCTGTATTCTATCTATCATCTATCTATCTATCTATCTACCATCATCTATCTATCTATATCTGTCATCTCTCCCTGTTGACCAATGTTGAATGCCCTCCCCAGTCTTTGATATGGGTGGACAGTCTACAGTTGACTTCTTCTGATGCCTTCATTTCCTATCCTGGAATTTAGCTTTTAGCCCTCCACACTGACCATTCTCAGAGTTTTCAAGAAGCCTTAAGATAGTGATTTTACAAAGCATCTACTTCACAAATATACAATCTAGTCATCTTGGCCCAGCACTTTTGCTGCACTCTGTTCTTCCCTTGTCAACACAAGCTGCTCCAGCTTATCCCACAACTTCACAATTCTCCAAAC
The DNA here is from genome assembly GCA_003697995.1 of Taxidea taxus jeffersonii. Lineage (NCBI taxonomy): Eukaryota > Metazoa > Chordata > Mammalia > Carnivora > Mustelidae > Taxidea > Taxidea taxus. The sequence continues at coordinate 31,251 of RCUC01124977.1, read as the reverse complement.
ACCAGTTCTATATTTGCTTATGTCCACGGTTTTCCTGAAAAAACAGGTCATCTTTGGAAATCTCTCACCTGCCTTGACTTCATGGAATTAGAACCATAAGTGTCTGTAATTAGTGAGCCTCCATCCAGGATATGAGGAGCCAATTCCATTTCTAGAAGTGTACTCAAGGAGGGGAACTTTTAAGTTCTGAGTTAAGATGGTGGGAAAGTAGGGGACCCTAATTTCATTTGGTCCCTGGAATTCAGCTAGACAGTTATCAAATTATTCTAGACACCTGCAAAATCAACCAGAGATCTGAGAAAAGAACTGCTGCAATTCTACAAATAGAAAAATGACCACTTTTTGCAAGGTAGGAGGTGCAGAGATGTGAATCCAAGGTGATATCTCAGAAAATAAGCCACAAGACTATTGTGAGTGCTGTGAAATGTGTAAGCCTGATGATTCACAGACCTGTACCCCTGGGGCAAATAATACATTATATGTTAATATTAATTAATTAATACAAAAATACAAAAAGAAAATAAACCATGGGGACAGGGAGCCTCCATAAACCAGGAACTGGAAAGTGTTATAAGCTGCAGAGCACAAAATCAGAACTTTTAGAAGTCTGGTCCAGTGGAAGACATCCCTACTTGAAATGCACTCAGCAGGTGAAAGGGGGAAGAATCCCAAGTGGGACAGCATGGTCTCAGGATCCCCAGGGTCACAAAAAGAACTGGGGTGCCTGAGCATGGTGGAGTTCCCAAATATTGGAGTGGGGAAGTCAGGTGCAGACAGGGTGTCCAGGCACCTACTGTCTACTTGATGTTGCCATAAACCAGGAACCACTGCACAGTCAGGCTACTGCTTTCCAAACAGTGACCCAAAAAGAGGCAGAACCATAGCAAAACCACCTTTCTCCCCCAGGATGAGAAGTGCAGGGTGTGCCGCAGGAGTCCCTAAAGTTTAGAGACTTTAAAAGGGGTCACATGCCTGAGATAAAAATGCTCAGTCACAGGCTGGGGGAACAGACTTCTGATAGAAGACAGGGAGACAAGAGTGACTGACTGCTTTTCTGTGAGAGCCCACTGAAGAGTGGGGGACACGAACATTCAGTTCCAGGGCTAGAGATCAAGGCATCACCATTTTCACCTCTCACATTGGCTCCAGAGCCATTTACACTGAGCCCGGCCCCCTGGCAAGGGGGTTGCAATTGCACCTGGGCAAAGACTCATGCTCGCTCTCTCTCTCTGTCTCTCTCTCTCTCATAATTAAATAAATAAAATATTTTTTAATGGAGGCTCTAACTGCTAGGATAGACAAGGCAGAATAGAGAGTCAATGATGTAGAAGACAAAGTGGTGGAGAATAAGAAAGGTAAGAGAAAGAGATATAAACAACTACTGGATCATGAGGGGAGAGTTTGAGAAATCAGTAATACCATAAAGTGAAAAAATATTAGAATAATTGGGGTCCCCAGAGAAAGAGCAAAGAGAGAGAGGGGAAGGAGGTTTATTTAAACAAATTATAGCTGAGAACTTCCCTAACCTGGGGAAGAAAATAGGCATTAATCCAGGAGGCACAGAGAACCCCCCTCAAAATAAATAAAAATAAATCAGCACCCTGATATGTATTAGTGAAGCTTGCAAATTTTAGAGATAAAGAGACAATCCTGAAAGCAGCTCAAGACAGAGGTCCTTAATTTACAAGGGTAGAAATATAAGTCTGGCAGCAGACTCGTACATAGAGACCTGGCAGGCCAGAAAGGATGGGCATGATATACTCAGGATGCTACATGAGAAAAATATGCAGGCAAGAATACTTTATCCAACTAGATGGTCATTCAGAAGGGAAGGAGAGATAAAGAACTTCAAGGAAAAACAGAAACTAAAAGAGTTTGTGATTACTAAACCAGAACTGAGAGAAATACTACAGGGGATCCTTTAAGGAAGAGAGAGACCAAAGGTAACATAGACCAGACAGGAACAGAGACAATATACAGAAACAGGGACTTTACAGGTAATACAGTGGCAGTAAGTTTATATTTTCCAATAATTACTCAGAAGGTAAATGGTCTAAATGTTCCAATCAAAAGACACAGTGCCACAGATTGGATAAAAAACAAGACCCATAAACTCACTGATACACTGCTTATAAGATACTCACTTGAGGGACGCCTGGGTGGCTCAGTTGGTTAAGTAGCTGCCTTCAGCTCAGGTCATGATTCCAGCATCCTGGGATCGAGTCCCGCATAGGGATCCTTGCTCAGCAGGGAGCCTGCTTCTCCCTCTGCCTCTGCCTGCCACTCTGTCTGCCTGTGCAAACTCTCTCTGACAAAAAAAAAAAAAAAGATACTCACTTGAGATCCAGAGCACCTCCAGATTGAAGGTGAGAAGCTGGATAACCATTTATCATGCTAATGGACATCAAAAGAAAGCTGGAGTAGCCATCCTTTTATCAGACAAATTAAAAAGACTTTAATAAGAGTTGAGGGGAGCACCCAGGTGGCTCAGTCAGGTGGGTATCTGCATTCATTTCCAGTCATGATCCTGAGGTCCTAGGATCAAACCCCACATCCGGCTCTCTGCTCAGCTGGGAGTCTGCTTGTCCCTCTCTCTCCGTCCCTCACCCTCTTTTGCTCTGTCTTTCTCTCAAATAAATAAATAAATAAAGTCATTTTTTAAAAGAAAGAGTTGGACAAGGACTCTATATCATAATTAAGGGGTCTATCCAACTAGAAGATCTAAAAATTATAAATATTTATGCCCCAAACTTGGGAGCAGCCGATTTTATAAACCAAATAATAACAAAATTAAAGAAACACGTTGATAATAATACAATAATAGTAGTGGACTTTAACACTCCCCATACTTCAATGGACAGATCATCTAAGCAGAAGGTCAACAGAAAATGAGGGCTTTAGATAAAACACTAGACCAGATGGACTTCACAAATATATTCAGAGCATTTCATCCTAAAGCAACAGATTACCCATTCTTCTTGAATGCACATGGAACATTCTGTGACCCACAGTGTGAACAGTATGTGACCCACATACTGGGTCACAAATCTGGTCTCAATTCATACCAAAAGATTGGAATAATTCCTTGCATATTTTTAGACCACAATGTTTTAAAAGTTGAACTCAATCACAAGAGAAAAATTGGAAGGAACACAAATACATGGGGGATAAGAGCATCCTGCTAAAGAATGAGTGGCCAACCAGGAAATGAAAGAAGAATTTTTAAAATTCATGGAAGCAAATGAAAATGAAAATACAACTGTTCAAAACTTTGGGATGCTGCAAAGATGGTCTTAAGAGGTAAATTATATAACAATACAAGCCTTTCTCAAGAGACAGGGAGTCTCAAATACACAACCTACCCTCACACCTAATGGAGCTGGATAAAGAACAGCAAATAAAACCTAAATCCATCTATTCTGCCTTGTTTATCCTAGAGATATTATTAGAAAAATAATAAAGATTAAAATAGAAATCAATCAATAGAAATGAAATGAACATTTGAACAAATCAACAAAACTAGAGGCTCATTCTTTGAAAGAATTAATAAGATTGATAAATCCCTAGCCAGACATATCAGAAAGAAAAGAGAAAGAAGCCAGATCAAATCATGAATGAAAGAGAAAAGAACACAACCAACACTGAAGAAATACAAACAATTATAAGAACATATTATGAGCAACTATATGCTAACAAATTAGGCACTCGTGAAGAAATAGATGCATTCCTGCAGATGTATAAACTACCAAAACTGAAACAGGAAGAAATAAAAAATCTGAATAGGCCCATACCAGCAAAGAAATTGAAGCAATAACCAAAAAATCTCCCAATAAACAGGAGTCAAGGACCAGATAGTCTCCCAGCAGAATTCAGCCAAACAATTAAGGAAGAATTAATACCTATTCTTCTGAAGCTAAAAATAGAAATGGAAGGAAAACTTCCAAACTTGTTCTATGAGGCCAGCATTACCTTGATCCCACAACCAAAGACCCCACCAATAAGGACAATTACAGACCACTATCCCTTATGAACATGGGTGCCAAAATACTCACCAAGATACTAGTCAATAGGATCCAACAGTACATTAAAAGGATTATTCACCATGACCAAGTGGGATTTATTCCTGGGATGCAAGGGTGGGTCAACATCCACAAATCAATCAATGGACACAACACATTGAAAAGAGAAAGGACAAGAACGCTATGATCTTCTCAATAGATGTATAAAAGAAAACATTTGATATAATACAGCATCCTTTCTTGATTTAAACTCTCCATGGTGTAAAGATAGAGGGAACATACCCAAAATCATAAAAGCCATATATGAAAATCCCACAGTGAGTATCATTCTCAAAGGGAAAAATCTTTTACCCTAAGAGAGTTTTTTGTAAGTTTGGGAGCACAATTTGGATGTCCACTCTCACCACTGTTGCTCAGCAAAGTACTAGAAGTCCTAGCCTCAGCAATCAGACAACAAAAAGAGATAAAAGGTGGCTGAATCCACAAAGAGGAAGTCAAACTCTCACTCTTCACAGATGACATGATACTCTATGTGGAAAACCCAAGACTCCATCCCCAAATTTCCAGGTCTCATACAGGAATTCAGCAAACAGGCAGGATATAAAATCAATACATAGAAATAAGTTGCACTTCTATACACTAACAATGTGACTGAAGAAAAAGAAAGTAAGGAATTAATCCCATTTACAATTGCACCAAAACCCATAAGATACTTAGGAAGAAACTTAACCAAGGAGGTAAAGGATTTGTACTCTTATGAAAGAAACTGAGGAAGACACAAAGAAATAGGAAACCATTCCATGCTCGTAGATTGGAAGAACAAACATTGTTAAAATGTTTATGCTACCCAGGTCAATCACACATTCAAGGTAATCTCTATAAAAATACCATTGGCATTTTTCACAGAAGTAGAACAAACAATCCTAAAAATTTGCATGGAACCAGAAAAGACCCTGAATCACCAAGGAAATGTTGAAAAAGAAAACCAAATTGATGGCATCATAATGCCAGACTGCAATCTGTATTACAAAGGTGTAGTTATCAAGACAGTATGATACTGGCACAATAGCAGACCATAGATCAATGGAACAGAATAGAAAAATGGAACCTCAACTTGATGGTCAACTAATCTTTGACAAAACAAGAAAGAATATCCAATGGTAAAAGAACAGTCCCTTCCATAAATTGCACTGGGAAATTTGGACAGCACATGCAGAAGAATGAAACTGGACCATTTTCTTTTTCTTTTTTTTTTAAGATTTTATTTGCTTGACAGAGAGAGACACAGTGAGAGAGGGAACACAAGCAGGAGGAGTGGAAGAGGGAGACACAGGCTTCTCACTGAGCAGGGAGCCCAATGTGGGGCTTGATCCCAGGACCCTGGGATCACAACTGGAGCCAAAGGTAGGCACTTAATGATTGAGCCATCCAGGCACCCCAAAACTGGACAATTTTCTTACACCATACAAAAAGATAAACTCAAAATGGATGAAAGACTTCAATGTGATATAGGAATCCATCAAAATCCTAGAAGAGAACACAGACAGTAGTCTCTTTGACCTCAGCCACAGCAACTTCTTAATAGACACGTCTCTAAAGGAAAGAGAAAGAAAAGTACTACTGGGACTTCCTCAAGATAAACAACTTCTGTACAACAAAGGAAATAGATCTAAAAAACTAAAAGACAACCTACAGAATGGGAGAAGATATTTCAAATATCTTATCAGATAAAGAGTTGGAATCCAAGATCTATAAAGAACTTAATAAATTCAGCACCCAAAAAGCAAAGAATCCAGTCATGAAATGGGCAGAAAACATAAACAGACATTTCTCCAAAGAAGACATACAGCTGGCTAACAGACATGAAAAATTTGCTCCATGGACCCCCTGGGTGGTTCAGTTGGTTAAGTGTCTGCCTTCAGCTAGGTCATGATCCCAGGGTCCTGGGATTGAGCCTCACATCAGGCTCTCTGCTCAATGTGGAGCTGCTTCTCCCTCTCCTTCTGCTCCCACTCCCCTAGCTTATGTGTGCTCTCTCCCTCTCTGTCAAACAAATAAATAAAATTTTTTAAAAATGCTCCACATGGAAAGAACCTAGATGTCCATCAACAGATGAATGGATAAAGAAGATGTGGTATATACATACAATGGAATACTATGCAGCCATCAAAAGAAATGAAATCTTGCCATTTGTGACAACATGGATGGAACTAGAGGGTACTATGCTTAGTGAAATAAGTCAATCGGAGAAAGACAACTATCATATGATCTCCCTGATATGAGGAAGTGAAGATGCAACAGGGGTGAGGATTAAGGGGGTAGGAAAAGAATAAATGAAACAAGATGGGATCGGGAGGGAGACAAACCAAAAGAGACTCTTAATGTCATAAAACAAACTGAAGGGGGTGGGGGGAGGTGTGTTGGGAGAGGGTAGTGGGGTTACATTATATGTTTATATAAAAATTTTTTAGGGACGCCTGGGTGGCTCAGTTGTTTAAGCGGCTGCCTTCGGCTCAGGCCATGATCCCAGAGTCCTGGGATCGAGTCCCACATCGGGCTCCTTGCTCTGTGGGGAGCCTGCTTCTCCCTCTGCCTCTGCCTGAGTTCCTGCTTGTGCTCTCTATCTCTCCGACAAATAAATAAATTAAATCTTTAAAAAAAATTTTTTTTTAATTTTTTAAAAAATGCTCCACATCACTTGGCATCGGGGAAATACAAATCACAACCACAATGAGATACCACCTCACACATGTCAGAATGGCTAAAATGAACAAGTCAGGAAACAACAAATGTTGATGAGGATGCAGAGAAAGGGGAACTCTCTTCCACTGTCAGTGAGAATGCAAGCTGGTACAGTCACTCTGGAAAACAGTATGGAGGTTCCTCAAAAAGTTGAAAATAGAGCTACCTTATGACCCAGCAATTGCACTACTGGGTATTTACCCTAAAGATACAAACGTAGTGATCCAAAGGGGCACGTGTACCCGAATGTTTATAGCAGCAATGTCCACAATAGCCAAGTTATGGAAAGAACCTAGATGTCCATCAACAGATGAATGGATAAAGAAGAGGTGGTATATATACACAATGGAATACTATGCAGCCATCAAAAGAAATGAAATCTTACCATTTGCGACGACATGGATGGAACTAGAGCATATTATGCTTAGCGAAATAAGTCAACTGGAGAAAGACAACTATCACATGATCTCCCTGATATGAGGAAGTGGAGATGCAAGGGGGGTGGGGGTTAAGGTGGTAGGAAAAGTAAAAATGAAACAAGATGGGATCGGGAGGGAGACAAACCAAAAGAGACTCTTAATGTCATAAAACAAACTGAGGGGGGTGGGGGGCAGAGGGGTTGGGAGAGGGTGGTGGGGTTACATTATATGTTTAAATAAAAAAGCTTAAATTTAAAAAAAAGTGCTGGGTGCCTGGGTGGCTCAGTGGGTTAAAGCCTCTGCCTTCAGCTCAGGTCGTGGTCCCGGGGTCCTGGGATCAAGCCCCACATCAGGCTCCTTGGGGAGCCTGCTTCCTCCTCTCTCTCTGCCTGCCTCTCTGCCTACTTGTGATCTCTGTCTGTCAAATAAATAAATAAAATCTTTAAAAAAATTTAAAAAAATTTTTTTAAGTGCTAAAAAAAAAAAAAGAGTCTGCTTTCAGGGATGCCTGGGTGGCTCAGTTGGTTAAGCAGCTGCCTTCGGCTCAGGTCATGATCCCAGCATCCTGGGATCAAGTCCCACATCAGGTTCCTTGCTCAGCAGGGAGCCTGCTTCTCCATCTGCCTCTGCCTGCCACTCTGTCTGCCTGTGCTCACTCTCTCTGAAAAATAAAATTTTTTAAAAAATCTTAAAAAAAAAAAAGAGTCTGCCTTCAGCTCAAGTCATGATCCCGGAGTTCTAGGATCAAGCCCTGCACTGGGCTCCCTGCTCCGTGGGAAGCTTATTTCTCCTTCTCCCACTCCCCCTGCTTGTGTTCCCTCTCTCATTGTGTTTCTGTCAAATTAAAAAAACCTTTAAAAAAAAGAAAGAAAAATTGAAGAATCTGAATGAGACTATATGCCATATTCATGGATTTGGAAGCTCCATCTTGTAAGAATATCTGTTCTCAAATTAGTTTGTGACTTAACTGTTTGGCAAGTAAATTGCAAGCATACTGGCCAATGAAAAAACTAACTAGCTCTGTAGGACATGAAGTAAGAGTGACTATAAAATGTATTGTTCAACCTTGGACACTCTGGAGAGTGACAGGGGTTCTACAGATTACACATGGAGAACAGGCATAACTAGATCACAGGACCATCCATACCAAACTGAAAGGGTACTGAGCTCACAGAAATGTCTGAGAGTGTTTAGGATGACACCTAGCTCCATGGCACTCCTGACTCATAAATGAAAGTGTTCTTCTTTCCTTCCCATTGGACTATAAAATCCTTGGGGTGAAGATAGTGTGGCCCTACCTTGACTTAAGCACAACTTACCCCATACTCTACATATCAAGGGTATCAGAGATATAGGTTGACCACATAGGGCAAATAAAGAACAGATATGGATTGCATGTTGCAGGGAAAGCCTGCTAGGATAGCCACAGATGGAGACCCAGTGAGGGACTCAGAGGGTTACAGGGAAGTGTGGAATGTGTCTGTGGTAAGGGGTAGAGAACCAAGAAACTTGCTCCCCCACCCCATTCCTATGCTCTTGCTGTCCCATAGCCCTCTCCTGACCAGGTTTCCTCATACTGTCCCCACCGGCCCTCTTCCCATTTCTGTCCCCAAGGTCCCTGTTTGACTTTCCTTAATTGTAAGCTGGGGAGCTCCTGTTCAAAGGCTGGAGTTTGGGGCTCCCCCAGGACTCCACAACTTCACTCCCTTCAATCAGGTTTAGTGTTAAGTATTGCATGGGAAGGGGAAAGAATTCTGTAACCCAGGCTGAGAGCAGCCCACAGAAGGTGAATGAATATCAGTGGGTGGGCATGGAAACATAGATCCTGGCACATACCCCATCTGCCTACTACCATCTGCTGAATGAGGTCCCCTCTCTCCTTCTATTTTTGGCTGAGGTGAAGCTGTTGTTTGTCTGAGAGACAATGCAACTGGAGCTAGAGAGTTCAGTTTGGCTACAAAGTGGTGGGAGTGGTGGTGCTAATGAAGGAGATCAGAGCTGAGGTACAGTGTTCCTCCCTGTCCCCTCTGATACAGTAAGTGCAAACTCAAGATGATAATATGATTTTGAAACTAAAAAGCCTCCATGGGATATCTGGTGAATGTGTTTTCCTCCAGTAAACCCACTCAAGGGTGAGTAAGGACCTTTTCCCTCTAACCTGCTTCTCTTCCTTGCACTTCCTATTACTGTTTGTAGGTCATTTCTTCTTCCTCCTATTGTCTGCCTCCTTCAGGGTGTTTTCCTTCCTTTTGTGGTGGGGGGGCAGAGGTTGAACATACTCTTTCTAGTGTTGTTTCTCCTCAGTCTTTCTTCTGGTCCTCTTCCTTTGATCTATTTCTCCCTGTTTCTTTTCTAAATGTCTCATTAATTCTTCCTTTCTTCTTCCACTTTCTGTGGATGGTGGGGGTCAGTCATTTGTTCCTGGGTGGGATCTAAAACAGAGAGACAAAGGATGAGTAGAAAGAGGTACAAGTGAATGGGAGGAAGGAGAGGGCTAAAAGGACACATGGAGCCACCTTGTCCCCACAATAATATTGTAGAGACAAGGTGAATTCTTTCATGGTGTTTTTTCTAAGGAGACAATGAAACCATTAATAAACAGAGAGAAATAAATTTAAATAACAGGAAATGAGCATGTGGGATGGGATAGTTTCTTGAGTTGTTTGCACTTTACAATAATCATTCAACAATATTTACTAAGGACATAATATATGGCAGGCATGGTTCTAGGAGCCAGGTATCCTGCCATAAACAAAAGTGGCATCAGGAATATAGGTTTCATTAGTAAAGTAGAAGAAGAAGACATGTCTATATAAATTAAATGTGGCATGCCTGGTGGGGTTAAGTGCTCTGAAAAATACAAGCCAAGAAGGAACAGGGAGGGAAGGATTTGAACTCCAACTAGGCACTGAGTAAGTCCTGGCTGAGAATGTGAGGAGGATGTGAGGGAACAATGTGGAGCATATCTGGGAAGAGTCTTCCATGAAGATGCAGAAGCAAGTGTCAAGGCCCCTGAGGCTGGTGTCTGCCTATTATATGGGAGGAACTCAAAGGGTAGCTAGGATGAGTGAACTGGAGGAGTCAAGGGAATTCCAGGGACAGCAGAAGGAAAGAAGGTCTTGGTGGTGATGGAAGGCTGCCCAAAAAAGTCTGGATTTAGTCTTGAAGCATTTTAGCTTTTACCTTTCAGAGATGATTTCACTCCAGTGCTATGTGGCAAATAGACTAACAGGGAAGCAAGGGTGGAATGGGGAGGCAAGTCCAGTTAGGGGCCATTGTTATCATCCAGGAAAGCAGTAACAATGGTGTGGTAAGGTGGAACCTGGCAGGAGTGAAAAGTGGTCAGGAGTGAATACATTTAGAGGAAAAGCCAGCAGAAGTTTCTGATGGTTGGGATGTGAGAGGGAAGGAGAGGATTCAAGAGGACCCATGTGTTGTGCCCTGAGCAACTGGAGAGATCTGAACTTAATTAATCTGAGAAGAAGGTTGGAACAGGTGTTTCTCCACTGGAGACCAAGAGCATTTTGGTTACTTCAGGTAGGATAAAACCATTGGACATCCAAGTCAAAATGCTAAATATGCAGTGTGTATAAGAATCAGAGTTCAGGGGCGCCTGGGTGGCTCAGTCAGCTAAGCATCTGCCTTCGGCTCGGGTCATGATCTCAGGGTCCTGGGATCGAGCCCCCCATCAGGCTCTCTGCTCAGTGGGGAGCCTGCTTCTCCCTCCCCCTGCTGTACTCTCTCTCTGACAAATAAATAATAATTAAAAAAAAGAATCAGAGTTCACGGCACCTGGGTGGCTCAGTGGGTTAAAGCCGCTGCCTTTGGCTCAGGTCATGATCCCAGGGTCGTGGGATCGAGCCACGCATCGGGCTCTCTTTTCTGCGGACAGCCTGCTTCCTCCTCTCTCTCTCTCTCTCTGCCTCTCTGCCTACTTGTGATCTCTGTTTATCAAGTAAATAAATAAAATCTTAAAAAAAAAAAAGAATCAGAGTTCATTCGAGCCATTCAGGGTAGGGAGAGAAATGTCATTAGTAACCAACATAATATGTTAGTATGAGTTACATTTGCAAACTCTTTCCTGGAAAGCTCCACAAAAACTCTTTCATTGAAGCTCACAGGAAAGCAGTGATGGAGAATGTGTGATTATCCTCCTGCAACAGAAGGTCTAAATGCTGGAGAAGGTCCACAATTAGTGGTGGTACAACTGTGTCTTGGACTCAGGGCTCCAGAGGTCCTTTGGAGTTTTCTGTTATAAATGCTCTTTATGCAAAGAAAAGGTTTTTTCTAGGGAGAGACGCTTGTACTACAAGTGTGATGTAATCATTTTTGATGAGACAGAGAAGTGTGAAAACTGTCAGAGATGATGAAGAAGAGAGAGCTATATCTCACTGAAAATGTATTCAGCTGAATGCCTCTACACACAGAGAGTCGTGCTGGACATCCTTAGAATATGAGGAAGTTCTGTTCTGTTGTTTGGGTAATCCTGGGTCCAATATGACAAGGTAGTATTTAAAAGCAGAAATTTACTCCTATAGAACACATACACACACATACACTACAACAGGGAATTGTTGGTATAAAGGACACGAGTCTTTAGGCATGAGTCAGGCCATGCCCTCCTCTGTAGGGACAGGCTCATGCAGCCAAACTCTCTAGTTACAGATCTGGGCAAGGCCCATCCCAGCATAGGAAATCATCCTGGATCTTTACACAGACAGAGTGTTCTGTAGGGTCTTTGCATTTCCTTTTTGCAGGGACGTAAAGTAGAGAAGAATACACCCCTCACAAATGTATCCTAGATACTACTCTCACCCATTTGTGGGGAACATCTTTGTCATTTGTAAATACCCAAAGATCTTCACTGTCCCTCACAGGAAATATCCAGCCATGAATTTGTAGTACAATTCAGGTTAAGAACAACAGCTTCTGCAATGAAAGAATCCAGGCTTTCTGCTTTCAGAACTTGGAGGTTGCAGCTGCATATTACTTCATCTGGTTATTTTATTAAGTCAACATACACATATATAGGAACGTGGGAGGCTTTGCAGAGAAGTTCTCAATGACACTTGGTAAAGGTCTGAAGTGAGGGTGAGCCATAAAGATAGCTGGAGAAGGAACACTCCATGAAAAGGGAAGGTAAATGTCCTAAGGTAAGAGTGTGTCTGGTTTGATGGAGGAAATAAGAAAGAGGTTCTGGTAGCAGAAACATCCTGAGTAAGGGGACGAGGTCAGAGCCCAGCTTGCAATATTGGGTGTAGGAAGAGCATCCATGTGGGTGGATTACATAGGACTTGGGGGCCTTGCAAAGATTTGGCCTGGATCTGTGTTGGGAGCCAATGGCCTATCTTGAGCCCATGAGTGACATCATCTGACATGCATTTCATATGGTTTAACTTTCCAGCAGCTGAGTAGAGAAGCAAGGAAAACCACTCAGGAGGCTGCTGTGAACCATAACTGAACCCAAGGAGCACATTCTCTGTCCAAACAAATGAGATATAGAAAACCAGAGGGGGATTACTTGAGACTCCTTCAATGGCAGAATCAGGTTTGAGCTGGGTCCTGAAATACAGCATTTGACAAGAGGAGTTTGGAGGAAGATATGCTAGGTGACTGGAACAGTGTGAGAAAAACTAAAAGAGGCAAACAGAAGTAATTTTTTGTCAATCTGCAGGTATCTGTTGAGGTGGAATGCAGTATTTATTTAGAAGGAGTTGGGGATGAAAAGCTGGAAAGAGAGAGCAGGGCCATACCTGGACTTCAATTAGGTTAAAGGCGAAGCTCTGCTCTCAGTCTTGAGTAGTGACACGGCCTGCAGAGGGTTGCTCTGGGAGGCTCCTACAATTTGCAGTGCGTACGAGGTCCTTGGGTCATGGCCATTGCATGAATGCTGGCAAAACAAAGATGCTCCAAATACAGTGGTGACACAAGGGATGAAAATAGAGGGCCAGTTGTAAGAAGAAAGATCCTCCACTAAGGGCAAATCAACAGGACTGTGAGAATGTTGGATGTGAGGCACATAGGGTATTCAGCATGGATCATTTTGAGCTTGAATGATTGGGAAACTAAAATATCATATTAAGGAAATAAGATGAGAATAGTAGACATTACTTTTCTAACACATGCAGGTGAACATTAATGCTTGGTAGTTTTCTATTTGGGATGTGAAGAAGAAATGCAATTATAAAAATTCTGCAGAGAATTGGAAGTTTGAGGAAGTGGCTCAGGCTTGGCTCAGTCTTGAGAGGAGTGTCTGAGATCCAAAAATTTTGGTTACATTATATGTTTAAATAAAGCTTAAATAAAAAGAAAAAAAATTTGGGTGTCATTTGGAGAGACAGATAGGCAGATGGATTCTCTTTCTCTTCCTCCTCAGCCTTATGGTAATCCTTCCCAAGTCTTTTCTTGAGTTTCAAAAGTCAGAAATGTGATTGTAATTTTCATCTAGCTTCAGGAATTCCACTTAAACTAATCAATTTGTAAGACAGGAATATGATCATGAGTGATCAAATATTCATCTGTGATATGAGTTGTATCTTAAAAGAAACCACAGCTGCACTAAAGGATCTCCAAGTGTTAAGCGTCTAGACCATAAATCAGAAGACTGTGCAATGAGCCAAGAATTAAATAAAGGAAATTGAAATTTCCTAACTGAGAATTTCTCCAAGATAAGGTAGCTTGCCTTTTTAAGAATATTGCCCAGGTAGGAAAAGAATAAATGAAACAAGATGGGATTGGGAGGGAGACAAACCAAAAGAGACTCTTAGTGTCATAAAACAAAATGAGGGGGGTGGGGGAGAGAGGTGTCAGGAAAGGGTGGTGGGCTTACATTATATGTTAATAAAAAAATTTTTTTAAACTAAAAAAAAGAATATTTTTTGCCCAGAAACAGCCTGGTACAGTGAATGTCCAGAACTTAGGTTCCAAAGCCCCCTTCTCAAGTACTGGTCCTGTAACCTTGGGCACCCCAGCCAATCCTTCAGAACCTTTTTTCCTCATCTATAGAAGAGGGTCTATTTAATAATATCACCGTACCTTCATTTCAGGTTCCTACTATGAGATCAAATTAAAAAAATGGATAGGAGTACTGTGGGATGCAACAGTTTAATTTATTTTTACTGTTTGTCACTAGAATCAGGCATAGAGCCCTATTATTTCTCAGCAGATGAAAGATAGACTCACAAACTCAACATGTTTGATTCATTGTTTCTAGGCAACTTGCAAATCATCATCTTTTCTTTTTTTTTCAGCATCTTTCTTATATGAGAAATCACTTTTTAAAATAGAGTTCAGTTTAATTATATAAATAATCAAGATTTGAGATGGAACATGGAAAGATGTGGTAGAGAGCCTCCAAGATGGTCTCATTGGTTCCCTTTCCCAGTATTCATGCCTTTGTGGCATGGACTGGATTTGGTGACTTCCCAGTGAGTATGAACTGGATTTGGTGACTCACTCCTAAAGAATAGAATTCAGCTGAACTCATGGGATGTCACTTCCAATACTACATTTTAAGACTCTGATTTCTATCTAGGGTGCTTTTGCTCTCACTCTTTCCAGGATCACTTCTCCAGGGAGAAGTCAATTGCCATACTGTGAGGCAGCCCAAGGAAGAGGGAGCAGGCCTACCTAAAGCCACATGAGTGACCTTGGAGATGGAATCTCCTCCAGCCCAGCCTTGAGAGGACTGCCACTTTTTTGACAGCTTCACGGTAACCCTCTGAGGGACCTTATGCCAGAGAAACCTAGCTAAGCTTCACCTACATTTCTGACCCATGGAAACTGTAAGATAACAAACAATTGCCATTTTATTTTAAATGCTAACTTTTGGAGCTATCTGTTACACAGTTAATAGCTAATTATATTAGCAAATCGATAGCTAGTGCAAATTTAAGGGCAAAGACCACACTGTTGTGCCACTTGCAGAACTATGGGAAATGCCTGGTACTGCAGCTCTGAATGCAAAAGAGGACAGGTGAAATTAGGAGGAGTCTGATAAGAGAGAGAAAAAGGAGAAGACTAAAAACTGGAAATACTTTTCAGGGTGAAGACAAGTTTCAACAGAGTGAGTGAGTGAGGACAACAATCAAAGAAAAAGTCATGTCAGAATAGTATGATGTTTTCCATTTAATTGTTTATAATCATTTATTCTTTTATTTTCCTTGGGTTCAGATATTGTGACTATCCTCAAGGAGTTTTAATTTGTATGACTTTTTAAATATGCATGACTTTTATTGCCTAATTTGGCTTTTGTTCATGTAAAATCAAGTCATGGCTCCTTATTATATTCCTTGGTAAGATATTTATAAGAATTGTTGATCAAAGATCCAGAGAAACCCCTTTTAATTGACAGGATCCAATAACTTAATTCAAACTTTTATGAAGCAGTGAGTAAATGGTTCAGAGAGTCATGTGCAAGATAGTGGTTAGAAATATTTTATAAGGCTCTTTGATGTCTACTAAAGGTAATTTAATAAGTAGATATTACCTGTTTATCAGTTTGCTTTTACTGAAGCCTAATCCTGGGATTATTTTTAAGGTTTCAGCACAATTGAAGACTTCACTGTTCTTCATAAGTTTGGGCACCGAACTGTTGCTTTTCTACATTGGCTCTATGACTTTCCTGTCACCCCCAATATAACTAACAATAATGGCATCTAATTGTAACTATTCCTTCTCATGTGAGGCACTAAAGATACTTCTTTTATTGTTACTATAAATATATCAGATTGGCTAGCATGAAAACACTCTTAGAACATAAAGAAACACAGGCTAAAGAGCTACTCATGATTCAAACACTTCCTTTTCCATTACACATATAAATGGTCTGATGGGCTGAGAAGTTATAACCCTGTTTAAGATAGTTTACCAAATCTGTGTGATATCATAAAAGACTCTATCATACAATAAAGCTAAAATTTTGCTTACAGAAAGGTCCTATATGATAATCTCTTCCTGATGAGGATATACAAAAATAGATAGTTGGTCCATTCTATAAGCTAGGATGACTCCTATTGCTGTTAGATAGGAATATAAAGGAGTATCCCTTCCATGTCCCAAAGTTGATGTTGTTGAGGTCTCATGAGTTACAAACAAAACAACTGGCTGAAGATGTGGAATGCAGAGGTAATAAAGAAATGTCAGTTAATCCATTATTTTTTGTTCACACTCACAGGTGACCAGAAACATCAACTTAGCCATGGAGATATGGTTGAATCAATCATCCACAGATGACTTCATCCTCTTGGGCATTTTTTCTCACAGTCCAATTGACCTTGTCCTCTTCTCTCTAGTTATGGTGGTCTTTACAGTGGCCGTCTGTGGGAATGTTCTCCTCCTCTTTCTCATCTACATAGATCCTCGACTTCATACACCCATGTACTTCTTCCTCAGTCAGCTCTCCCTCATGGACCTCATGTTGGTCTGTACCAATGTGCCAAAGATGGTGGTCAACTTCCTATCTGGCAGGAAGTCCATCTCTTTTGTGGGTTGTGGCATACAAATTGGCCTCTTTGTCTGTCTTGTGGGGTCTGAGGGGCTCTTGCTGGGACTCATGGCTTATGACCGCTATGTGGCCATTAGCCACCCACTTCACTATCCTGCTCTCATGAGTCAGAGAGTCTGCCTCCAGATTTTTGGGAGCTCCTGGGCCTTTGGGATAATAGATGGTGTGATCCAGATGGTGGTAGTAATGACCTTCCCCTACTGTGGATTGAGGCAAGTGAACCACTTCTTTTGTGAGATGCTATCCTTGTTGAAACTGGCCTGTATAGACACATCCATTTTTGAGAACATTATATATGCTTGCTGTGTCTTCATGCTGTTTCTTCCCTTCTCCATCATCATTGCCTCCTATGCTCATATCCTGAGGGCTGTGCTCCACATGTGCTCTGCTCAGGCTGGCAAAAAGGCCCTGGCCACTTGTTCTTCCCATCTGACAGCTGTCTCCCTCTTCTATGGGGCAGCCATGTTCATCTACCTGAGGCCTCGGAGGTACCGGGTCCCTAGCCATGACAAGGTGGTCTCTATCTTCTACACGGTCCTTACTCCTATGCTCAACCCCCTCATTTATAGCTTGAGAAACCGGGAGGTGATGGGGGCCCTGAGAAAGGGGCTGGACCATTGCAGGATTGGCAGCCAGCATTGAAGGACCAGGACATCCTGTGCCTGGCAATGCCATCCCCTGATTCTGCGACTTTGAGTAAATAATATCTATGTGAGGCTCTGTTTCCTCACTAATAATGATGATCATAATACCTGCAGGCTTGGAGACATCTTTTTAAATCCTAAACCCTCTCTGTGTGTAGTGAAAAAACAGCTTTTTTTTACCCGATATTTTGTGAGCTAATTCATTTGTAAAATGCATTACATTGGAATGTAGGACTTTGTAAACCCAAGCACTGTGCAGAAGTAAGCCATTGCGATTATTGTCCTTTATTGTTTAAAAGTAGAATTATTTCTAATATCAGAGAATGCCCTGAGTTTAACTTCCTCTTATTACTCATCTCTACCATTGACTCAAAACTTACTATATGCCAGGCAACATACAATATTCCATATGTGTATGTATAGATATCATTTGTCTGATTTATTAAAGGTCTCACACTAGTTTCTTAGATGAAAAGCATCCAGATGATGAAAAACAAGCTTATAAAATTCTTTTTAGAGAGTGCTCACCTTTCATGCTCTGTAAGTAGGAACTTTTTTAAAAAAATATATAAGTGGGGGTTTTTTGGCCTTTTAAGTTTTTATTTTTAACTCAAGTTAGTTAATATGCAGTGTTATGTTCATTTCAGGTGTACAATATAGTAATTCAACACTTCCATGTAGCACCCATGCTAATCATAAGTGCACTCTTTAATCCCCATCACCTATGTCACCTATCCCCCCTGGTAACCATCAGTTTGTTATCCATAGTTAAGAGTCTGTATCTTGATTTGTCTTTCTCTTTTTTTCCCTTTGCTTTTTGGTTTGTTTCTTATATGAGCCATATATGAGTGAAATCATATAACATTTGTCATTCTCTGACTTACTTCACTTAGCATCATACTCCCTTTCTCTATCCATGTCCTTTGCAAATGCAAGCTGTCATTCTTTTTATGGCTGAATAGTATTTCATTTACACAATCTTTACCAGTCATCTGGTAAATGTATTTCATGTGTAAATGTATTTCATTTACACATCTTTATCCAGTTATCTATCTGTGGACACTTGGGCTGCTTCCATATCTTGGCTGTTATAGATAATGCTGCTATAAATATCAGGGTGTGTGCATCCCCTTGAATTAGTGTTTTTTTATTCTTTGGGTAAATAGTATTGTGATTGTTCGATCATAGGGTACTTCTGTTTTTAACTTTTTTTTAGGATTTTATCCATTTATTTGAGAGAGAGAGAGAGAGAACATGAGCAGGGAACAGAGCAAGAGGGAAAAGCAGAGTCCCTGCTGAGCAGGGAACCTGATGCAGGGCTAGATCCCAGGACCCTGGGATCATGACCTGAGCTGACGGCAGACACTTAACCAAATGAGCCACCTAGGTGCCCTTATTTTTACATTTTTAAGGAACCTCTATACTAATTTCCAGGGTAGTTACAATAGTTTGCATTCCCATCGACAGTGAAAGAATGTTGCTTTTTCTCCACATCCTCACCAATACCTGTTGTTCCTGTGCTGTTGATTACAGCCGTTCTGACAGGTGCACGGTGACATCTCATTGCAGTTTTGATTTGCATGTCCCTAGTGGTAAATGGTGATGAATGTCTTTTCATTTGTTTGTTGTCCATCTTCATGTCTTCTTTGGAGAAATGTCTGTTCATGTCTCCTACCCATTTTTTAATTGGGTTATTTGTGTGACTGGGAAATTTATACAGACTTCTTGAAGCCTTATATTCTTTAAAGAATAAAATGCAAAGTCTTTAGGATTCTTGAGGTAAGAGTTAAAGACTTTTATTGTCTGGCACATAAGAAATACACAGGAAAGTGCTATAAATATAATCCTCCAACAAAATTAGCCACTTTTTATTATTTCAATTTCTGTAAGAGGAGAAAAATTCACCGTTTTCCCTTGGGAAATTATATTTGGAACATAAATGGCAGAATTCGATCTGTATTTGAAGACATAGTTTTAAATATCTATAGTTATTGATGTTATTTGTATCCATCCATATAAACTCTGTACCAGCTACAATAAAACTTTTTCTGGAAGAAAATATTCTTTGTTGCATTCAGAAAAAAGAAAGGACAGAGTTGTGTTCTGAAAGTTGGACTAAACCACAGGAAATTATTTGCTTAGTTTTCAGCTTGGAGAGAATGGAGGGCAGTGGCACTAATAGTAACTACAATTCTTAGGATCTACCATGGGGAGATGACTTTAGATTGTCTCTGCACTTTAATCTCATTACAAACATTTTGTGGTGAACATCATTATGTGCCTTTTATAGACAAGGACACTGGGGCTCAGACCACTTAAGTCCCCCTACCTTACCCTCACTCCCCAGTTCTCTCCACTTCCCCCTGAGAGACAAGTTTGTTTGTTGGAACAGCTGAGATAAGCAGAGAACTTTGCAGGAGCCTCCCTTCCCTTGGGGTTTGATTGCCAGAGACTGGGGACAGAGATGTGACAGAGGAGGGGTCTCCAAGGATTTGTGAAAATATAAGTACATTTCCTTAGTCACAGCAGAGGGGGAGAACAGTAGGTGCAGTGAGGAGTGTCAGGGAATAAAACCTCTCAGCTGGGCCCTGGACCTGGCTCAGTGAGGGTTTCTTTCCACAGGTGAGGTTCTGTTTCCTCATTAATCATGAGACCCCTCCCCCCATGGTCCAGCCCACTCCTTATGCTCCCCTTATGAATGAGGGATAAACATTCTCTCTGCACTATAATTTCTATTTCTGAAAGACTTTTTCTAACTCCTTGCATGAAGTGCTCTCTTCCAGGTTTTCCTGTGTTTCTTTATTGAGACCAAACATGTATCCCATTTTAACCAATCTTAGCATTTCTTCAAAACCTTTCTATAGCCTTTGTGGAAGGCATTGGGTATTTTCTGCCTGTGGATGAGGAGTGCTCCAAATACCTCAGACAATACCCTTTTTCACAGGATATGAGGAGAGCCCGGAGTTTTCATGACACAAGACTTTCTTTCTCCTGAAAATTTCTCCTCTTTACCTTTCCTAGGTCCTTCCTGCTTCCATTTCAGCCCCATTTCCTTTAAGGAGATGGAGATGCACTGGTTTCCCTGCACTGAGAGAGACCTGTTGCAGACCCAACTGACTGATCAGAGCAGCCATCCCTTGGTGATGAAGTCTGCTCTCCAAGGACTCTAGATTGGGACCTGTCCTCCTGACTCCCTAGCCCTTCCTGGTGTTTTGATTAGAACGTTTTCATTAAAGGCCTTCCTTTCTGAATAATTCCACTTACCATCTCTGTCATCATATGCTTTAAAATTTTTGTTCTTAATTAGTGATTTAAGACTTTTAAATGGAGGGAAGAATTGAATCATATATTTCTTTTTGTGTGCGGCTGTCAAAGTTTCCTCTTTTCAGTTAAAAACACACTTCTCATTCAGTATCAAATAAACATGTGTCACAGATTTTATTCAACTTATTAATCAATGGATATCTCAGACAGTAAAAATAGTCCCAGGAGCAAAGTAACTGCTAGGCCATCAGAAACTTTATTTTTAAAAATTAAAGAATGATTTCTGGGAAGATGGTGGAGTAAAAGGACCTAAGTTTACTTTATCCCATGTGTACAACTAGATAAAATTCACATCAGTTTAAATAACCCAGAAAATGACCCAAAGACTGGGAGAATTAGCTCCATAACTAATGTAAAGAAGAGGCCATATCAAAGAGGGTAGGGGGTAGAGACATGGTGGGGAGCTAGATGGACCTATAGGATCATCCATGAGAGGGAGGGACCTGTGGGTGTGCAGAAGGGAGAGAAACAGACTATTACACCAGGGAAACCATAGAGGAAAGACATTTGACCTCAAAAACCAGAAGAACTAAATTTTGTGAGTTCTTAAAACCAGTAGTTTTAAAAATAAATTAGCTCAGCTCTGGGAGAGTCAGGAAGCTGAGAGGAAACTGAATCCTACCCTTAAAGAAAAAGCACAACGAATACCTCATAGAAATAGAGCACAGAAGCAGCAGTTTGGAAAACACTTGGGACACATGGAGGGATAGTTGTTTATGCATCTCAGTGTTGGGTCGGTGGCTCCAGGAATGCAGGAGGAACAATAAAAATGGCTGCTGAACCATCATCTTCCAGGCCGCCCTCTTCCTTTACCCATGACTCTCCCGCCAGAAGGACCTATGCCAAGGACTTGTCACCATAAGTAAACCGATACCTATACAGGAAACAGGAACATCAGGACTCCCTCTACCCTCCAATCACCAAATACCTTACCATATATAGTTATGAACCCACGCCCCAAATACCTTACCTTATATGGCTGTGAACCTATGCCCTGTCTTAATAAAAGACCCACTTGACCCCCTCCTGGGCATGACTTCCCCAACTCTCCTCTCCTGAGTCGCAGAACCTCACCCAAGGGCACCTTTAATAAACTTTGCCTTGCGCCTATTTCGCCCGGTGTCGTGTGTATCTTGCCTGTAAAACCTTACACTCAGACCATGTTCTGGAGGGACAAAAATGGTTGAAAGACTCCTCCAAGATCAAAGGAGTTGGCAGGCGTCGTTTTCATCCCCCCTCACCCAGCATAAACACATGGGAACCAGCACAGCGCCAACTCTCACTAACACTCTAACTTGCTAACACTGCCACATCCCCTCCCTGTGCTTTGGCTGATATACCTGCTCCAGCCAGGCCTGTATCACTCCTGGTGCTGCAAACCATCCCCCTGCAGAGGACCAGCACACAAACCTTGAAAAACATAGACATCTTACCCCCTCCAAAGCACTCTTGGCAGTGTTCTAGTAGGCCCAACAGGTGCTAGCACCACTTCAAAGAGATTCCTGTCCCAGGGAGAGGAAAAATACCTACATACAGCAGTTTGGACAGAGGTCCCAGCAATGGCCCCACCAACCAACGAAAGCTTCTCAGGAGACAATACACAGAAAGCCCCTTGCAGTTTGGTGTAACTGCATCTCACAAACACCTAGTCTGGCCAAGCTCAAGCCCAAGGCTGCCCCAGACTGGCCCACTAACACCACAGGGACCACACAGCCCACAAGATGTAGAGAGCCACTGCAGATGACTGGACTGAAGGAAAAAGTGACTCAGCCACAACAGCAGGTACATACAACACACATAGGACATACCCTGAAATGCCGGGTTCAAGTGAACAAGGGATATTGCACTGCAGGGAACAAGACTTCATCCTCACAAAGCCATTACTTCCAAGAACAGATATAACCAATTTTCCTAACCCACAGAAACAGACACAGAGATTTAGGCAAAATGAAGAGATAGAGGAATATGTCCCATATAAAAGAACAGGACAAAACCACAGCAAGAGTCCTAAATGAAA
Source organism: Taxidea taxus jeffersonii (assembly GCA_003697995.1). Lineage (NCBI taxonomy): Eukaryota > Metazoa > Chordata > Mammalia > Carnivora > Mustelidae > Taxidea > Taxidea taxus. Next base: position 8,581 of record RCUC01124977.1, on the reverse strand, counting down.
TGGAGATAAGCAATATGCCTGATAGAAAATTTGAAGGGGGGGTGCACCTAGGTGGCTCAGAGGGTTAAAGCCTCTGCCTTCGGCTCAGGTCATGATCCCAGGGTCCTGGGATCGAGCCCCGCATCAGGCTCTCTGCTCAGTGGGGAACCTGCTTCCCCCTCTCTTTCTCTGCCTGCATCTTTGCCTACTTGTGATCTCTATCTGTCAAATAAATAAATCTTAAAAAAAAAAAAAAGAAAATTTGAAGGGGGGGCTGTTGGGAAGATGGCAGAGTAGGAAAACTGTGAGCTCACCATATCCCATGTTTTTTTCAACTACATATCATCACATCCAAGTCAATAAACTAGACAGCAATCCGAAGACTGGTAGAACAAACTTCACAGCTAAATAGAAATGAAGCTGAATTTGAAAGGTTGGAAAGGTCAGAAAGTTGGAAGCAGGCTGTGCACATGAGGGAGGGAAATGCACTCTCAGAGAAGGCAGAGAAACTGGCCGTCCCATCAGGGAGCTCACAAGGAAGACTAACCCCATACTTTTGGCTTTGAAAACCAGAGGTGGAATGCCTCAGTCAGTTAAGGTGTCTGCCTTTGGCTCAGGTCATGATCACAGGGTCCTGGGAGGGAGTCCAACAGTAGGCTCCCAGCTCAGTAGGAGGTCTGCTTCTTCCTCTACCTGCCACTCCCCCTGCCTGTGAGCTCTCTGTCTCTCTGTCTGTCTGTCTCTCTCTCTGTCTCTCTGACAAATACATAAATAAAGTTAAAAAAAAACAGAGGGATGAATTCTGTTAGTTTGTAAAACCAGTGGGTCTTGGAACCTGGTGCTTTAGAGGTGAGCTGACTCAGCACTGAGTGAAGGGGGGGCCGTGAGTGATAGCTGGGTCACTGCCCTTAAAGAGACAGCAGACTTTGTGGAGAAGCAACATATGGAACTAGAGGGTATTATGCTTAGTGAAATATGTCAATCAGAGAAAGACAACTATCATATGATCTCCCTGATATGAGGAAGTGGAGATGCAACGGGGGTGGGGGCTAAGGGGGTAGGAAAAGAATAAATGAAACAAGATGGGATTGGGAGGAAGACAAACCAAAAGAGACTCTTAATGTCATAAAACAAACCGAGGGGGGTGGGGGGGGAGGGGGGTTAGGAGAGGGTGGTGGGGTTACATTATATGTTTAAATTTTAAAAAATAAATTTAATTAAATTTTAAAAAACTGCAGCTTACACAACTTAGGTGGGCAAACAGGAAACAGATCTATTTATACTCATTTTGAAGTTTGTTAAGGGACTTCTCTGAAAATGAAGGAGCTGACAGGTGCCATTTTCCTCCTCCATTCCCCAGCATAAACACAGAGACACCTGTGGGAGGAGGGGCTGCACAGACACTTGCTACCTAACCCCCTAGAAGTGCACCAGGCCCATGAGTTCTCCTGAGGACTCATCCACTTGAAGCCTGCTAACCTCAGCCCTGGGCTCAGAGCCAATTTTGTTAAAGCCATGGAGGTACCCCCTCCCCGCCTCCCAGTGCACAGCTGCCACTACAAACCTCACATCTGCCACAACACACCCAACTGTGTGCCTGCAGCCACCATCAAGTCTCACGCAGCTGCACACCCCCAGGTACCTTCACACTCCAGCCCAGTCTGGTGCTCACAGGTGCCATTGTGAGCCATGCCAAATCCCATACCCCAGCTACCCCAGCTAACAACCCCAGCTGCTACAGTGCTTCAGTGGCCCATCAAAAATTTTGCTTAGACTTCCACCCTGCTCCCAAGTTCCTCTGCAAGCATGCCCCCTTTGAGCTGGCCTGTCTGGGCCTTTCTAACACAACAGAGACCAACCACAGCCCACAGCAGGCAGAAATTCAGTGCCAACAACAGCACGGGGAGGAAAACTGACTCAGACACAAAATCAGGGCATAAGCAACACACATATGATACTCTTCTGAAGTGCCAGGTTCAGGTGAACAGGGGACACTAAACTCCAGAACACCCCAGGATCTCTTCTTCATAAAGTCACTATTTTCGAGAGCAAAGGACACAGCTGGCTTTCTCAACACAAAGAAAGAGAAAAAGAGAGGCAGACAAAATGAGGAGACAGAGAAGTTTGTCCCAAATGAAGGAACATGAAAAGGCCACAGCCAGAGATCTAAGAAAAACAGAGATAAGTAATGTGCCTGATAAGGAATTTAAAGCAATAGTCATAAGAATACTTACTGGAGTTCAGAAGAGTGGAAGACACAATTAACATCCTTAATACAGAGATAAGGAATAACAGCACAGATAAAATGAACAATAAATGAAATGAGAAACACACTTGATGGAATGAATAGCAGGATAGAAGAAGCAGAAGGATGAATTAGTGAAATGAATGAATTGTGACCTTGGATAATAATGGGAAGTCATCAAGCTGAACAAAAGAGAGAGAAAAGAACCATGCAAAACAAGAATAGACTTAGGGAACTCAGTAACTCCATCAAACATAATGCCATTTGTTTTATGAAGTACCAGAAGAAGAAGAGAGAGAAAAGGGGGAGGCAAGAAATTTATTTGAAGAAATAATAGCTGAACCTAATCTGGAGAAGAAAACAGATACCCAGATGAAGACACAGAGAACACCCAACAAAATAAACAAAAGCAAACCAAAACCAAGGCATATTGTAATTAATGTTGCAAAAGACAGTGATAGAGAAAAAAATTTTAAAGCCACAAGACAAAAGAAGTCAGTGACTTACAAAGGAAAACACACAAGGCTAGCAGGAGATTTTTCAATGGAAACTTTGCAAGCCAAAGTGGAGTGGCATGATATATTCAAAGTGCTGAATGGGAAAAACCTGTAGCCAAAAATACTCCATCCAGCAAAGTTGTCAGTCAGGACAGATGGGAGATAAAGAGTTTTCCAGACAAACAAAAACTAAAGGATTTCATGACTCCTAAACCAGCCAAGCAAGAAATATTAAAAGGGACTCTTTGAAGTGAAATGACATGTTACTAAACAATGAATGGGTCAACCAGTAGATCAAAGAAGAAATTAAAAAATACATGGAGGGAACCCCGTTGGCTCCATTGGTTAAGCCCCCAACTCTTTATTTCAGCTCAGGTCATGATCTCAGGGTTGTGATATTAAGGCCTGCATGGGGCTCCATGCTCAGCAGGGAGTCTGCTTGAGATTCTGCCTCTCCCTCTCCCTCTGTCCCTCCCCCTGCTCATGCTTTCAATAAATGAATACATACATACATACATACATACATAATAAGTAAATAAAATCTTTTTTTAAAACATGGAAACAAATAAAAATGAAAATACAATGGTCCAAGTGGAACAGAGTAGAGAGCCCAGATATGGACCTGCAAATCCATAGTCAAATAATCTTCAAAAAAGCAGGAAAAAATATCCAGTGGAGAAAAGAGAGTCTCTTCAATAAATACTCCTAGTAAAATTGGACAGCTATGTATATAAGAATGAAACTTGACCATTCTCTTACACCATACACAAAGATAAACTCGAAATGGATGGAAGACCTCAATGTGAGGCAGGAATCTATCAAAATCCTAGAGAAGAACATAGGCAGTAACCTCTTTGACATCGGCCACAGCAACTTCTTTCAAAAGATGTCTCCAAAAACAAAGGAAACAAAAGCAAAAATGAACTTTTGAAACTTCATCAAGATCAAAAGCTTCTGCACAGCAAAAGAAACAGTCAACAAAACAAAGAGGCAACCCATGGAATGGAAGAAGAAATTCGCAAATGACACTACTGACAAAGGGCTGATATCCAAGACATATAAAGAACTTCTCAAACTCAACACCCAAAACACAGATAACCACATCAAAAAATAGGCAGAAGACATGAACAGACACTTATCCAATGAAGACATACAAATGTCTATCAGACCCATGAAAAAATGTTCATCATCATTAGCCATCAGGGAGATTCAAATCACACTGAGATTTCATCTTACACCACACTGAGATTTCATCTTACACCAGTTAGAATGGCCAAAATTAACAAGGGAGGAAACAACAAGTGTTGGAGAGGATATGGAGAAAGGGGAACTGTCTTACAGTGGCGGTGGGAATGCAAGTTGGTGCAGCCACTTTGGAAAACAGTGTGGAGATTCCTTAAGAAATTAAAAATAGATGGGGCACCTGGGTGGCTCAGTGGGTTGAAGCCTCTGCCTTTGGCTCAGGTCATGATCCCCGGGTCCTGGGATCGAGCCCCGCATCAGGCTCTCTGCTCGACAGAGAGCCTGCAACCTCCTCTCTCTCTCTCCCTCTCTCTGCCTGCCCCTCTGCCTACTTGTGATCTTTGTCTGTCAAATAAATAAATAAAATCTTTAAAAAAATTTTAAAAATAGAGCTACCCTATGACCCTACAATTTCATTACTGGGTATTTACCCCAAAGATACAGATGTAGTGAAAAGAAGGGCCATCTGTACCCCAATGTTCATAGCAGCAATGGCCACAGTTGGCAAACTGTGGAAAGAGGCAAGATGCCCTTAAATGGACAAATGGATAAAGAAGATATGGTCCATATGTACAATGGAATATTATGCCTCCATCAGAAAGGATAAATACTCAACTTTTGTATCAACATGGACAGGACTAGGAGAGATTACGCTGAGTGAAATAAGTCAAGCAGAGAGAGTCAATTATCATATGGTTTCACTTATTTGTGGAGCATAAGAAATAACATGGCGGACATGGGGAGATGGAGAGGAGAAGGGAGTTGAAGGAAATTGGAGGGAGAGATGAACCATGAAAGACTATGGACTCTGAAAAACAGTCTGAGGGTTTTGAAGGGGCAGGGGCTGGAAGGTTGGGGGAGCCTAGTGGTGGGTATTATGGAGGGCACATATTGCATGGAACACTGGGTGTGGTGCATAAACAATGAATTCTGTTACACTGAAAAGAAATTAAATAAAAAAAAAACACATTGAGATACCACCTTACAGCAGTTAGAATGGCCAAAATTAACAAGGTAAGAAACAACAAATGCTGGCAAGGATGTGGAGAAAAGGGAACCCTCTTACACTGTTGGTTGGAATGCAAGTTGGTGCAGTCACTTTAGAAAACAGTGTGGAGATTCCTTAAGAAATTAAAAATAGAGGTGAGGAGTCAAGATGGCAGAGAAGTAGCAGGCTGAGATGACATCAGGTAGCAGGAGATCAGCTAGAAGGTTCATCAAACCATTCCGAACATTTACAAATCCAACAGGAGATGAAAGAGAAGAAGAGCAGCAATTCTAGAAACAGATAATCAAACACTTTCTGAATTTATCTTAACAATATCTTTCATTTAAAAAATCTTTTTTGAACCTTCATTATTATAGTCATATTTTGTCCTTCATTTTATCTAACCTTATTTTTTGTATACGCATAGGGTTTCTTATTCTTAAAAATTTTGGATACAACTTCTTCTAATAGATCAAAATATAACCTAAATCTAGCACAGGGCTTTGTTCTAGTCTCCACATTCTTTTTCTTTATTCTCCCAACCAACTTATCTTATCAACTACTTTTTTAGAAATTAAAAAAAATTTTTTTCATCTTTATAGTCATATTCCATCCCTTCATCGTGTTTACCCTTATATATATTTTTCATTCTTTAAAATTTTGGGAGGTAGTTTCTTCTAAGAAACCAAAATACTCCCAAAATTAAGTGGGTGACCCTGTTCTATTCACCAGTCTAATATATATTTTTTCTTTTTTATATATATTTTTTATTTTTCTTTATCTTTATTTTTTTATTTTTTTTTCTGAACTTCTTTTTACCCCCTTACTTCCCCCCCATGCCCCAAGATTTGGAGTCTCTTCTGATGTGGTTAAAGCACATTTTCCTGGGGTCTTTGCCACACTTTTAGTATTTTATTCACTCCTTCATATATTCTTATCTGGATAAAATCACAAGGCGGAAAAACTCACCACAAAAAAAAAAAAAGAAGAACAAGAGACAGTACCGAAGGCTAGGGACCTAATCAATACGGACATTGGTAATATGTCAGATCTAGAGCTCAGAATGACAAATCTCAAGGTGCTAGCTGGGCTTGAAAAGGGCATGGAAGATATTAGAGAAACCCTGCCTGGAGAAATAAAAGCCCTTTCTGGGGAAATGAACTAAAATCTAACCAAGTTGAAATCAAAAAAGCTATTAATGAGGTGCAATAAAAAATGGAGGCTCTTACTGCTAGGATAAATGAGGCAGAAAGAATTAGTGGTATAGAAGACCAAATGACAGAGAATAAAGAAGCTGACCAAAAGAGAGACAAACAACTACTGGACCACAAGGGGAGAATTCGAGAGATAAGTGATACCATAAGATGAAACATTAGAATAATAGGGATTCCAGAAGAAGAAGAAAGAGAGAGGGGAGCAGAAGGTATATTGGAGAGAATTATTGTAGATAATTTCCCTAATATGGCAAAGGGAACAAGCATCAAAATCCAGGAGGTGCAGAGAAGCCCCCTCAAAATCAATAAGAATAGGTCCACACCCTCATCTAATAGTAAAATTTACAAGTCTTAGCGACAAAGAGAAAATCCTGAAAGCAGCCTAGGACAAGAAGTCTGTAACATATGGTGGTAAAAATATTAGATTGGCAGCAGATTTGTCCACAGAGACCTGGCAGGCCAGAAAAAACTGGCATGATATATTCAGAGCACAAAATGAGAAAAACATGCAGCCAAGAATACTGTATCCAGCTAAGCTATTATTGAAAATAGGAGAGATAAAAAGCTTCCAGGACAAACAAAAACTGAAAGAATTTGCAAACACCAAACCAGCTCTACAGGAAATATTGAAAGGGGTCCTCTAAGCAATGAGAGAGCCTCAGAGTAGTAGATCAGAAAGGATCAGAGAAAATATACAGTAATAGTCACCTTACAGGCAGTACAATGGCACTAAATTCATATTTCTCAATAGTTACCCTGAATGTAAATGGACTTAATGCCCCAATCAAAAGATACAGTGTATCAGAATGGACCAAAAACAAAACAAAACAAAACAAAACCCATCAATATGCTGTCTACAAAAAACCTCATTTTTAGACCCAAAGACACCTCCAGATTTAAAGTGAGGGGGTGGAAAACAATTTACCATGCTAATGGACATCAAAAGAAAGCTAGGGTGGCAATCCTTAGATCAGTTAGATTTTAAGCCAAAGACTATAATAAGAGATGAGGAAGAACACTATATCATACTCAAAGGGTCTGTCCAACAAGATCTAACTATTGTAAATATCTATGCCCCTAACATGGGAGCAGCCAACTATATAAACCAATTAATAACAAAATCAAAGAAATACATTGACAATAATACAATAATAGTAGGGGACTTTAACACACCGCTCACTGAAATGGACAGATTATCCAAGCAAAAGATCAACAAGAAAATAAAGGCCTTAAATGACACACTGGACCAGATTGACATCATAGATATATTCAGAACATTCTATCCCAAAGCAACAGAATATACATTCCTATCTAGTGCACATGGAACATTCTCCAGAATAGATCACATCCTGGGTCATAAATTAGGTCTCAACCGGTATCAAAAGATTGGGATCATTCCCTGCATATTTTCAGACCACAATGCTCTGAAGCTAGAACTCAGTCATTTGGAAATTTGGAAAGAACCCAAATGCATGGAGACTAAGAGCATCCTTCTAAGGAATGAATGGGTCAACCAGGAAATTACAGAAGAATTGAAAAAATTCATGGAAACAAATGATAATGAAAACACGATTGTTCAAAATCTGTGGGACACAGCAAAGGCAGTCCTGAGAGGAAAATATATAGCGATACAAGCCTTTCTCAAGAAACAAGAAAGGTCTCAAATACACAACCTAACCCTACACTTAAAGGAGCTGGAGAAAGAACAAAAAAGAAAGCCTACACCCAACAAGGGAAGAGAAATAATAAAGGCCAGAGCAGAAATCAATGAAATAGAAACAAAACAAAACAAAAAAACAATAGAACAAATCAACGAAACTAGGAGCTGGTTCTTTGAAAGAATTAATAAGATTGATAACCCCCTGGCCAGACTTATCAAAAAGTAAAGAGAAAGGACCCAAATAAATAAAATCATGAATTAAAGAGGAGAGTCACAACCAACACCAAAGAAATACAAACAATTATAAGAACATGTTATGAGCTACTGTACGCTAGCAAATTTGACAATCTGGAAGAAATGGATGCATTCCTAGAGATGTATAAACTACCACAACTGAACCAGGAAGAAACAGAAAACCTGAACAGACCCATAACCAGTAAGGAAATTGAAGCAGTCATCAAAAATCTCCCAACAAACAAGAGCCCAGGGCCAGATGACTTCCCAGGAAAATTCTACCAAACATTTAAAGAAGAATTAATTAAAAAATAATTTTAAAAAAGAAGAATTAATTCCTATTCTCCTGAAACTGTCCCAAAAAATAGAAATGGAAGGAAAACTTCCAAACTCATTTTATGAGGACAGCATTACCTTGATCCCAAAACCAGACAAGGATCCCATCAAAAATGAGAAACTACAAACCACTCTGGAAAACAGCATGGAGGTTCCTCAAAAAATTGAAAATAGAGCTACCTTATG
>RCUC01124976.1:0-66257 GCA_003697995.1 Taxidea taxus jeffersonii | reverse complement strand
CTTCCTTCCTTCCTTCCTTCCTTCCTTCCTTCCTTCCTTCCTTCCTTTCTCTTTAGGAAGAAAAAGAGAGAGCTCTTAATCTTTTAGGTGGCCTCATTTTGGTGAAAAAGACAATTTAGGAAGTGCTTAAATTTAAGAAGCTGCTCTGCATCTTGCTTAATTTTGGACCTCGTCCAATCCCTGAAGGACTAAGAGAAGATAAGTTTGCTTATACCTGGCTTTTTAAATAACTGCATTTTATAATTCAAAACAGGGATGAGCTGTTGATATGGATTATTGCACTCAGTAAAATGAAATTGTCAATATACTTAGATATGCAAGGCATGTAATCAGGCATGTCTGGAAATAGCCCATTCAACCTATGAAACAAAGAATTTGCCTTTGAGACCATGATGGTCGAAAGACAACCATGTTCTTTATTTAGGAAATAAACTGGAATATGGATAGTTTTCTTAACATGGAACCAAGGGTACCCTTTGTCCCCAAACACTCTCTTTTACTGAGAAGAACAACATGGATGGTATAGAACAATGGGGCAGGCTGTCAATGTATTTGTTTTGAAGTTCTCCATTCTACCACTTGGAATGGCATGAAAACAACTACTTGGGGTCAGATCTTGTCAGTGGTACAAGTCTCAGCATATTCCAACAACAATTTAGTCTGAAGAGGACATGGATAGCCATTTGTTCAACTTGGACCAGTTCTTTCCTTTTGGTAAGTCTCTTTTCCCATGACAGGGGTTATTTGTTGGCTCTATTCTATCATTTGACTTTAGACGCTTTCTGGTAAGAACACTAGTAAAAGCTAGCAGTTGGATTCTGAAATGTATTTGCAATGCAAATACTTTAAGTTATTTCTATCTAATGAATGATTAAGGAGACAATGTGACTTTTGACCTCATAGCTATTACATGACAGAAGAGGAATTTACCTACCTGTATTCTTGATCACAGAGGTATATTCACTCCTTTAAGAAAAGTGGAGCCTTGCACACACTGCCAGTCTCCCTTGTAGTCAGACCCATTGTCAGTCTCTAGCTGAGGTTTTCTAAAGCTACTCACACCAGCGTATATTTGGTTAAGATACATTTCCTAGGATCCTAAAAATTCAGTTTGAAAAAATGCTAGGGGACCCACACAATACCCAATTCTCTACATGTACTTGTAAGAATCGGAGGACCAGGAAGACAACTAACAAACACATATACCACCACCACCAATAATAAAAACTTTGCCTAGACTGACTCAGAGAGTTAGCAGCAGAACTAAAATTAACGCTCACTCTTTTCTCTTGTCTTTGAAACACTCTGCCTCCATATTCTTAGTGATATATTCACATCCTACTGTTTTCTAAGGACACATCACAAGAGTTTTCCAGATAGGGAAAGAGAAATCACGTTTTTCAAAGGCTGTTTTTTTTTTTTCCTTTAAAAACTACATAGGGATTTAAGAAATCCTTTTTGAGAAAATAATTATAGATGAAAACACAAATAACTGGGATGCTATTTAGAGACATCTGAAACCATAGTAGGAGGCTGAAAGTAACAGAATAAACAAGCCGCTAAATACAGGAGCTAAAAATGGTATTTAAAATCATACTGTTCAGTGTTTTCCAAGAAATGACAAACATAATGCTCAGGTAGTGCAAGGATTAGGGATGCATGTGATGGTTTTGGGTGGCATAAACACAATTTTAATTTTATTTCAATGATATTAGTATGTATATGCATATGTGTATATCCAAGTATGTATATTCATCTGTATATATTTTTTGAGCTCTTACTGTGTGTCACGTACTGTCCTGGGAAATATGAGTGAACAGAAAGGACACAGATTCCTGCCTTCAGGGAGCTGACATTGGACTGTAAGGATTGTCCATACAGCTTAGAGGCTATCTTAAGTTTGAAATTTTCTGGTCCTAGAATACACTGGCTCTTCTTCTCATTGTTGCCTTTAACTGTAAAAGCTAGGCTCTCTCCACAGGCGTGAGTGACTACAGCCCTTAGCCAGGAAGAGAGAAAAATCCTTTCAGCATAGCCCAGGTTCTATCACAATAGATGGGCCTCATTAGCCATTCTCAGCTTCATAGATAATGCAGTCGTGGATGGCATCATTTGGTCTAGTGAAAAATTGCCCAGGAGATTGTGTTGACATCTGAGATTTATTTTAATCCTTTTTTGCAGATTTTATAATGAGCATTGTAACAAAGTATGCCAAAGAATCATTATGTGTCTTATAAAATCTTAATAATACAAAAATTAGAAATGTTTTTCATGTACATGTTCAATTCGTTCAGAATCCACAGATTTCACTTGGCTGATTAGCACATAGTACCCTATAAAGGGACATTGCCTTTAAGGGGTCACAATTCCTGAATTGCTATGCATATTTGTGTTATGAATATTGTTATGTTTACAGCCTGTTACTGTCAAAATTTATAATTTGGACAAAGGAGATATAGAATGTAAATATACCTATGCACAAGGGTTCTTTTATTCTCATGTATTCACTAATATTTATTGATTGACTTCCTCAAGCACAGTATTAAATATAAATAAGGAAAAAAATTAAGGTCTTAAAAATAAAGAGGCCTTCCTGATAGCATGGACCAAAAAATATATTTGAAAATATCCTAGATTCTTTCAAAATTCCTATTATGATTGTGTCAAGACCTCATTATATTAATAGAGACTGTTCTTATTGTACTTGTACTCCCACCCTTCTCCATCCAGTCCAGGTGGGTGATCAGGCTTTTGACTGATAGGTTTCTCTTGTAAAATTTCCCTGGAAACCCTGTCCACCACCCACTATGATGACCCCAGCACAAAGCTTGTACTTCCTCAAACATTCAGGATTTTGTTTCCTAACATTAAGGTCACTAAAAATTTATATTAAGTGGAAGTGAAAAAGGCAAGTGCCTTAGGAACATGCCAGGTTTAATGGGGGCACAATGAAGGAGAAGTAAAAGTGGTAGAAATGTACTGTCCTATATGGCAGACCCAGGCCTCAAGCTGCTATTAAACACTTGGAATGTGGCTAGTCTGAATTGAGATGAATTGTAAGCATTAAATACACACTGTGTTTCAGAATCTGCATAAAAAAGTGTAAAATATCTCATGCATAATCTTTTGTTGATTACCTGTAGAAAAGATAATATTTTGGATCTATTGTATCAAATAAAATAGAGCATTAAAATCAATTTTATGTGCTTCTTTTAACTTTTTCCAGAAAATTTTAAATTGCACTTGTGGCTTTCATGTGGCTCAATTATATTTTGCTGGAAGCGCTGCTATAGAAGATGAGATATGAAAGGGGATAGAAAGCCCATTTTTTAATGGCTTTGTAGATCATTGTAAGGACGTTTGCATTTGCTCTAAGTGAGACAGAAGCCATTAAAGGTTTGCAGAAAATGGGCATATTCTGCCATTTTCTTGGCTACTCTTTTATAGGCTGTAGGAGAACAAGGGCTAAATCAAGGAGATCCCTTGAATGGCATTAACAATAATCCAGGGTGGAGATGTTCCTGGCTTGGGTAGCAGCATAGAAGGCAAGAAGTGATCAAATACAGAGGATTTTCTGATGTGAATATTCAAAGTGGAGTATGAAAAGAAGAGAGAAACTGAGAATTAGTCCTCAGAGTGTTTGTCCTGAGAACCTGTTAAGATTCAATTATCATTCACTGAGATGAAGATGAGAGTGGAGGGTTTTGGACAGAAGCTCAAGCATTTAGTTAGGACATGCTAAGTCTGAGATGTGTGTTGCATATCCAAATGGAACATTAATGAGGCAGTTTAATTTAAGAGGGAGAGGTCTTGACAAAAGAAGAACTTTGGAGAATTTTCAATATAAAATTGTTATTAGTGCCATGAGATTGGATGGGATTGCCACGGGGTTGAGTAGAGATAAAGAAGAGAAGAGGCTGGAGGACTGGAGCATGAGGGTGGTCAGAGTTCATGAACAGAATCATTGGCACAACTGCTCTGCAACCTACTCTCTTGAAGTCTCATCTGTGGTGCTCACTGGTGTAATCTTCTCCAGAAGGAGAGATGCCATTATAAATTTTAAAACTCCTGTTGATTTTGGACTGAGTAGCTATAGCAAGAAGTGTGTTAATCAGTGTGAGGAAGTCATATTTAAATTGTATTCCTCCATATACAGATATGAGTTATCATTAAGCAGATGAATTGCATTGCAATTATCTCCTAAGAATGTTCTAATTTTAATAAATAATTTGAAATTCCAGTGATCCCAAAACCATGGTGTGCCATCAATTACCTCAAAACGTACCCTCCTCTAATTTCTTAGTAAGATCTTTGATTTTTTATCACTTAAGATTTTTTAATGTTGCACAGTGCTCTGAGATTCAAATAAAATGATAGGGTCTTACAACTCTAAAATAGTGGGAATCACTTCGACATAGACTTTCAGAATACACATCATAAAGACATTTTCAGGAAATCTTGACCTTGTTTTCTAAAAAATAGACTTCCTATATGTCCACTTGCTGCTGTATTTTGAAATCATCACTTCTGAGGTTTCTGAGTTTCTTTCTCAGTTTGAATCTGATCAACATGTCTGCTTCTTAAAAGTGAAGACTCCACAAAGGGATAGGAAGTAGAAGCTAAGTAAAAGCAGAACAATATTATCCTACCACAGAATACCCAGGATGTGATATGGAAAATTAGCTTTATCTCTTAGATTTCAAAACTGTGTGTTTTTATTTTTCTCTATTTGTCTAGCTAGAGAGTTGGTAGAGTATGCAGAGGCTAAGAATCTAGGCTCTGGAGCTATGCTGCTTGAGTTCAAATTGGCTTCTTCTATTCGAAAGTCATGTGAATGTGGGCAAAATTTTAATCTTTTTTGCACTATAGGTTTATCATGTACACAATGGGAATAATATTAGTTTCTATATCACAGTGCTATCATCAAGAAGCATTTGTTTTTATTTTGTACAAAGAAGACTATCTTCTTTCTTTCTTCCTTTCTTCCTTTCTTTCTGAAGACTGACTTATTTACTTTAGAGAGAGAGAGGGAGAGTGCCTAGGATTGGGTGTAGGGCAGAAAGAGAGAGCCCTGAAGCAGCCTCCTTACTGAGAGGGGAGCCCGAGATCCCAGGCCTCCGAGATCATGACCTGAGCTGAAATCAAGAGTTGGTAGCTTAACCAACTGAATCACGCAGGTGCCCCAAGAAAGCTGTTTAGACTGTAAGCCCCATCCTTCTAGGATTCCAGAAAATTTAGATGTCCTTAAATCCCAGATTTTGTAGTTTTCTCCACTCCTTAGACTTCTTAGGCCTTTAGTCAGATATCTATATGACTTTAATTCAAAGTCACACATCATCACAGTCCTTTTGATTTCTTTATGTCTCCAACTTCTGCTGCTCTTGCACTGTATACCACACTGTTATTCCTCCTAGGGATTTCCATGACCTCCGGGTACCATGAAACACATAATTTGATTGCTTAAGACAGAGTAACCAAGATCATGTTTAACTTACTGCCTGAAACAACAGCAAAAAGATGGATAAAATACATAAAACAACACTTTGTGGGACACTTGACATCAGGCAATGAAATTCAGTAGTCCCTGAGAGGAAACAGTGTGAGTCCTATAATTATTCCAGCTTGCTGTCAGAAGAGAGGATCCAGTCCACAGCATAGGGAAGGAGGATCTGGACAGAGCCTGGTGTACTCCCTGAGTTGAGGAGATAGTTCTGAGAGTCTGGGAAAATCAAGGCAGCTAGAGTTTGCAGGACAGAACTCTGGAAAGGAGAGAACTTCACAGAAAAAAAAAAAAAAATTCCAGAGAACTGTAGGTAGTTCTCCTCCAGAATTTAACTGAATACTGATATGCATATGGATATAAGGAACTGTCTAAAGCTATGAAAAGAACCACCTGAAAGGATTAGACATAAGAGTGCTCAGAAGTCATACATAGTTGGTCTAGTGCTTGTTCCCATCAGGCATACTAGAAAAGATTCATAGGTGTGGAGTACTTAAGGATATCTTGCCTTAGCAGTGGGAAAAAATAGTCTTAGACTGAATGTTGCTCTGATCTCATATAAAAAATTTCAAATTCAAGACACAAAGGCCCAAACTATTTCCAAATACCTTAATTGCATTAAAAGCTCTGGAATATTTTTAAAAATATAGAATTACCTAGCTCCAGCAATTTAATACTCATAATATTTGGTATTCAATTAAAAATTAGTCATTAAGAAAGAAACAGGAATATTAATCAATCAATCAAAACCAACCCAGTATTGACATAGGTGGTAGAATTAACAGATAAGAACATAAACATTATTATTATATCTGTATTCCATATATGTTAAAAGTTAACACATAAAGAGTATAAGAAAGAGAAAAATAAAACTTTTGCTGTTTGAAATCTATAATGTCTGAGATGAAAAATACATTGGATGTTATTAATGACAGGTTAAATATTGTAAAAGAAAGATCAATGAATCATTGAACCTGAAAGGATAACAATAAGGACAACTCAAATGAAATAAAGAAAGGAGAAGAAAAAAGAACATTTGTAAGCTATGGGACAATTTCCTGTGGTTCCATGTATACATAATTGGAGTTTCTGAAAGAGTGAGGTGCAGAAAATACATTTGAAGAAATGATTGAAAAAAATTCCAAATTTGGTGAAAATTATAATCCCACAGATGGAAGAAGCTTGGCGAATCCCAATCACAAGATACATAAAGAAAGCTACATTAAGGTGCATAACAATCAAATGGTTCAAAACCAATGATAAAGAGGAAAATCTTATAAGTAACCAGAGGGAGGGAAAATGACACAATATACAGAGGAACAAAGATAACAGTTATAGAAGATTTATCATTGGAAAGAGTAAAGTGAGAAGATCATAGAACAACATTTTTTAAAGTACTGAAAGAAAAAAAAACTGTCAATTTAGAATTCAAGAGTGAGTGAAATATCTTTAAAAACAACACTGAATAAAGATTTATATATATATATATAGTTGAAAAACCTCTATTACCAGCAGATCTACAGTATAAAGAATATTAAAAGAAATCTTTAGAAAAGAAAGTTTTACCAGATGTAAATATGGATCTATGCAAAGAAATGGAAACAACCAAAAACTAATTTTGAAGGAAAGAATATCACAAAAGTTTCTTATTTAAATCTCTTTAAGGATAACTAATGCTTTAAACAGTAATAATAAAAATGTAATGTCAGTTGTATAGCATGTGTGAAAGTAAAAATATGACAATAATAGCATAAAGGTCAGAAGGGAGAAATGCATGTTATTGTAAGGTTCTTATGTAAGATGTGAAGTGGTATATAACACATGAAGGTAGACTATGACAAGCTAAAATACATACTATAAACTCTAAAGCAACCATTAATTAATTAATTAATTTTTACACAGGTTTTAAAGTTATGTATGTGTGTATGCTCATATATATGTATATAATCTATACACACAACATGTGACTTGAACTCACCACTTCAGTATCAAGAGTCATGTGCTCTTCTGACTGACCCAGCCAGTTGCCCTGCAACCATTAATTTAAAGTGAAGAGTTATAGCTAGCAAGCCAACAAGAGAGATAAAAAAGAATCAAAAAGAAAAAAAAAATATATCTAATGTATATCTTGCTTCAAACAAAAATCATGGAATTGCATATTAGACTTCTGGAGACATATTCCTTAATGAACAGAAGAATTCATTTTGAAGAGACAATATAAAAGCACTTAAAGAACTTGAACTTACGCTGGTCTCAGGGTATTTCAATCATCTTTGTACTACAGGTAACTTGAAAACACAATACTTATCTCAACTTTTGTAGAAATTCACTGGAATTTCAACAGGAAGTAAAAGACTTGAATCAGGAAGCAACACACTTCCTTCGCTGTATATGGTAGATTGCAGACTTACGTGTTGGGGGCCATTTCCAACATTTGGCACCTACATCAAGGCCCCTTTATCCTGCAGGAAGTTGGCTTACAGAAGGAGATTACACCTAAAGCAGAACTGGTCTTAATGCATAGCCTGTGTCCATTAAAATAAGTATAAGTTTTATAAAAATGGTACAATCCTAAAAAAAGAGGTAGATACTATCTACCTACAGATTTCAACCAGTTTTTGGAAGATAAAACACTGATGGAAGAATACATGAGAAACAAAGTGTAAGAACATCATTAGAGCATCAACAGTGAGATTACTGTGGTCAGAACATGAAATGCACCTGCCTAAGAGAGAACCGAGACTGGTAGACAGCTGAGAAGTGGTAAAAAATCAGAGGTATTAATAACAGGTCTGCATACGGATTGGTTGATAGCCCTCTTTCCTACACCTGTGTGAAAAATACCTGACTGCTAGATGTTTATTCCCTAAACAACAAATGAAATACAGGTTTTGGTTTTTGTTTATTTTCCTTAGAAGTAGAAGGTATTATTTGAAGAAAATAATGTAAATGGTATGAATGACAGTGACCTAGAGAAAAACCCTTCACATTCTACCATCTGAGAGAGGGTGCCTCCACTGTAATGGTGAACTCAGACCCATTTATGCTAAATTAAAACATCCAACAAATAAACTCCACCCAAGCCTACATAGTCCTCAGTAAGCCTTTCTTTTGCCTAGATTTTAAATATGAAAAGATAACAAAGGTCATAAGGCCTTTAGGAAATAATCCACACAAATAGAAAAGCTTATCAAAAGGGAAATTAGGTGATTCAGGAACAGAGAAGGTAGAACAGTCTAGTTGATATTTATAAAACATGAAGGAAATTTTATAGCTATAAAGTAAAACACACTATTTATTTACTGTGTTTTAATATGCTATTAAAAAAGGAGTCATCGGAAAACAAGAAGGAGCTCTTGGATTTTTAAAATATATTTGTCAAAACAGAAAGAAGTCAACAGAAAGGTTGGAAAATGTTTAAAAACAAATAAAAATCCCAAAATGTAGAACATAAAGAGTCAGAAAATATGAGAGAAAGAAATCAGCCATAAATTGAAGATCAGTTAGATAGTTTCAGAACAAGATAATGAAGAGAAAGGAAGAGGAGAAACTGTCCATGTGTCTGGAGGTGTCTGTCAACATTTGAAAAGTGGGATGTTCTGTATTTATCTATGAGGTCCATCTGGTCCAATGTGTCATTCAATGCTCTTGTTTCTTTATTGATTTTTTTGCTTGGATGGTTGGTCTGTTACTGAGAGTGGCGTGTTAAGATCCCCTACTATTAATGTATTCATATCAATGTGACTCTATCTTCATTAACAGCTGCCTTATGTAGTTGGTTGCTCCCATATTGGGAGCATAAATATTTACAATTGTTAGATCTTCTTTGTGGATAGACCCTTTAAGAATGATATGATGTCCTTCTTTATCTCTGACTATAGTCTTTAGTTTAAAATATAATTTATCTTGGGGTACTTGGGTGGCTCAGTAGATTAAGTTTCTGCCTTCAACTCAGGTCATGATCTCAGGGTCCTGGGATCGAGCCCCACATCGGGCTCTCTGCTCAGCAGGGAGCCTGCTTCCCCCTTTCTCTCTGCCTTCCTAGAGAGGCAGAACCTACTTGTGATCACTCTGTCTCTGTGAAATAAATGAATACAATCTTTAAAAAAATAAAATAAAATCCAATTTATCTGATATGAGAGTTACTACCCCAGCTTTCTTTTGAGGCCCATTGGCATGAAAGATGCTTCTCCATCCCTTCACTTTCAGTCTGGATGTATCCTTAGGTTCCAAATGGGTCTCTTATAGACAACATGTGGACGGGTCCTGTTGTTTTATCCAACCTGCAACCCTGTGCCATTTTATGGGAGCATTTAGGCCATTCACGTTGAGAGTGATTATTGAAAGATACGTTTTTATTGACATGTTGCCTGTGAAGTCCTTGTTTCTATAGATTGTCTCTGTGAATTTCTGTTCTATGTCACTCTTGGGTTCTTTCTTTTATAGAATCCCCCTTACTATTTCTTGAAGTGCCAGCTTTGTGGTCACATACTCTCTTAAACCTTGCCAGTCTTGGAAGCTCTTTATCTCTCCATTCATTTTGAATGTCTACCTTGCTGGATAATGTATTCTTGGCTGGATGTTCTTCTCATTTAATGCCCTGAATATGTCTTACCAGCTCTTTCTGGCTTGCCAGGTTTCTGTAGACAGGTCTGACATTATTCTGATGGACCTTCCTCTGTACATAAGGAATTTCTTCCCCCTAGCTACCTTCAGAAGCTCTGAAAATTACGATTTATCAGTCTCACAATTAACTGTCTCAAGATCTTTCTAGATTTGTTGATCTTGGGGGTATTCTTTCTACTTCTAGGACATGAATGGTTGTTCCATTCCCCAGATTGGGGAAATTTTCATCCAGAATTTGTTCAACTATATCTTCTAGTCTTCTCTCTTTCTTCACCCCTTCAGGGATCCCAATAATTCTGATTTTGGAACATTTCATGGCATCATTTATTTCCCTAATTCTTTTTTCATGGCTTCTAAGTTGTTTCTTCCATGCCTCCTCCTGATCCTTTTTCTCTATCAGTTTGCTCTCTAAATCACTAATTCTATCTTCTGACTCAGTTACCCTAGCTGTTAGAGTATTTAGATTAGATTGGATCTCATTGATAGCACTTTTAACTTATTCCAAGGCAGCTTTCACTTCTGCCCTTAGAGATTCTATGTTGTCACTAATGTTTTTTTTTTTTTCCATACTAGCCGTTGCCTGGATTATTGTTAGCCCGAATTCCCTTTCCAACATACAATGTTCATAGCAGCAATGGCCACAGTTGCCAAACTGTGGAAAGAACCAAGATGCCCTTCAACAGACAAATGGATAAAGAAGATATGGTCCATATATACAAGGAGTATTATGCCTCCATCAGAAAGGATGAATACCCAACTTTTGTATCAACATGGACAGGACTGGAAAAGATTATGCTGAGTGAAATAAGTCAGGCAGATTTTTAATTTCTTAAGGAATCTCCACACGGTTTTCTGAAGTGGCTGCTGAGTGAAATAAGTCAAGCAGAGAAAATCAATTATCATATGGTTTCACTTACTTGTGGAACATAAGGAATAACACGGAGGAGAAGTGAGTTGGGAGAAATCAAAGGGGGAGACAAATCATGAGAGACTGTGGACTCTGAGAAACAAACTAGGGGTTTGGGGGCAGAAGGGAGTGGGAGGTTGGGTGAGCTCAGTGGTGGGTATTAAGGAGGGCCCGTATTGCATGGAGCACTGGGTGTGGTGCATAAACAATGGATCACTGAAAAAAATAAAATTTAATTAAATTATAAAAAAAGAAAAATGAGAAAATGTGCAAATCGTAACTGTTTAGGAGCAATGTGAGCTCGGGCAAGTTGCTTATTCTGTATATTTTACAAATGCTTTTGCATTCATTGTAAGTGCCATTTTAAATTCAAGGATTGTTATAAAATAGGACATAGTATACTATAAAATATTATCATTGCTATAGTGATTTGTATTAATTTTTGAAACAGTGGGCCACTTGTACAAATTCTCTTCTACCCATCATAAAATTGAGCAGATGGTTCTAAGTCCTATTGAAGGGAATGTGCTTTCTAATTACAAAAAAGAAGAAGAAGAAGAAGAAGAAGAAGAAGAAGAAGAAGAAGAAGAAGAAGAAGAAGAAGAAGAAGAAGGAGAAGAAGAAGAAGAAGAAGGAGAAAACTCCATGAAAAGGACACTCTACAAGTACATAGGCTAGCTATTCATGCCACATAAAATTATGACAGAGTTGATATATAGCTGGGATTCTCTTTTTTTGTCAATCATTCTCTTCTTTGGCTATTTCACCTCTGGGCTCATTTAGAAACAAATAAGACATACTATATTACAAACTACTAAACTTTAGGTAATTTTGATGAGCATAAAATATAATTCATCTAAAACAATAAAGTCACAAGTAAGTTCAGATAGATAATTTCATAATGTCCATCTCTACATTTTGTTTTTTCCAACTTTAAATAGAAGCTGGTTGAAGGCAGGATTAAATAATAGCATCTAACTAGCTTTTCCCAGAAGCATGTATTTTTCAGAGGTAGGAGAGACTTAGAGATCATATAATGTAATTCAGCATCTTCATTTTTGAGATCAGGGTATTAATTAAGGTTCCTTGATGACATTCATTCTTAATGGCAGAGCCAACTCTTCTAAACACCTGCAAGAGTGTTCTTCCTGACAATTTTTTTTTTCTTAATTGTTGAGTGTCCTATATATTCTAAAAGGAAACAACACATAAATTCATGACAAAAACAGATATTTCAAGAAAATACAGTCTCAGGGGACGAACTGATGTGTACAGAAGTTGTTGAGCAACAGAAGAACAATTAATGAAACTGAAATGTATTATTTAGTTATTTAAATCAAGTGAGTGAGGGAGCACTGGTGTGGCTCAATCAGTTAAGTGTCTATTCTCAGCTCAGGGCAAAATCCCAGGGTCTGGGATGGAATGCCGCATCGGGGTCCCTACTCAGTGAATAGTCTGTTTCTCCCTATCCCACTGACCCTCCCTCCCACCCCAGCTCTCCTTCTCTCTCTCTTAAATGAATAAATAAAGTCTTTTTTAAAAAGTGAAATAAAAAAAATAAATCAAGCGAGTGAGGACGTATGTTCTTACATGGTATCATGAAGCCATTCTATTTGCTCATCTTATTATAGCATCACCAAAGGGTATTTTATTTTCTGCCTTTCTTTCTATTTTTCTTGGTTTAATAATCCTTTTAAAGGAAAAAAAATCTTGCTAAAATTGAAGTGAATATATTTAATGTCGCATAATCAGCTTCTAAATCTACTTAACTAGAGCCCCATCATGCATTTAGTACATTGAATGAATGGCACAAATGGGAAACATATTATAATGAGGACCGGGTGAATTTTGTGAGACTAAACTTCACTTTCTTGAAATGTTCTTAAGCATCTGATTTTGTAGTCAAGTATAGCTCAATTTGCATACTTCTTTATTTGCATTTGACCTAGACACCTGCATTACTTTTTGGAGAATTCTACTTTTATGGTGCTTTTGAACACTTCACTGCCACCCCACTATGACAAAATGCATTCTGCTTGCTGTGGCTTGTTTAGGGGTGCACAGCAGGATTATTTCTAACCTTTTACTTGTTTTCATTTAAGTTAGAACAAGTTGTTTACTATATTACAAGGGTATTTTGCTTTTCAGATGTTTGCTTTCTCATCCAGTTTTTTTAAAACTACATGCAGTTTTAGGGACATGGCCATTCTCTGAAAACAGAATGCAAATAATAACTGTTGATACCACATTTGTTCATGTGGACATCAATGGCTCCCCACTTTTGTGGTACTAATATTAGGTCACACGTTTCTGTTCTCACTGATCTGGAGGAAATAAACATCCAACACTCATATGTCCCAAGTAGAACTTACCAACTTCCCACTTTGCTGCCAAACAATGCACTGCTTTAAATCTCTCTGTTGCCCCCCTTCCATCCAAGCTGAAAATCTGCCAGGTACCCTTGATTCTTTTCTTTCTCACTCTTCTGTGTCACATCAATCACAAAGTTTGGTTAAGTCTACCACCTTCAGATGTGTTGGGTTTAATGCCATTCCTACAACCATTGCCTTAATTATGCTCCCACCATCTCTTACCCAGACAATTTTAACACCCATACTCCTTCACTTCCTGCATCCAGTTTTCCTCCTTTCCATTGCAGCAACTTCTCCAAATTTAAAATTTAAATATTACATTGCCTTGCTCAGAATGCAAAATGCAAAATATTCTAATTGCCTGTAGGGCAAAAATTAAACACCTTTCATGCTATATATCACATCTGCAAAATCTGGCTCCCGACAGCCCCTTCAGTCCCCTACTTCCCACTGACTCCTCCTTAGATTACTCGTTAGCCATAATGAATTTCTTTTTCTTGCACTGGACTTTCATGTACTTCTGAACTCATGCATGCACTGTGCCTAGAATTCCCATTTCCTGACTGCATGGCTGGTGGGGTATGTCAAGAAGATTAATGGATTTCAGAGTACAGGCAGCAACACAGGGTCTGCATTGTGGTGTTCCTACCTGTTAGCTATGGGACCTTGACCACATTACTCAGATTCCTCAAGTCTCAGTTTTCTCATCTGTAAAAAGGTAAGAGTAATACTGTCTACTTCATTGGATTCTTGTGCAAACAGTGAAGTACAGTGTCTGGCAAAGAGTGATCAGTGAATGCCAGCTATTATCATTGCTAATTATTAGGAATAATTATGTCATTATCATCAAAGGAAACAAAGCTATTAAGGACAGCATGTTCCATCTCATATGAACTGCCTAAAGCTATGCTTAATAGCTACGGCGAGAAAGAAAAAAAAAGCTATGCCTTTTCTCTACTATGCTTTAAATAATCATCTAATTTGTAAGTCAAATCTGTGTGACTATAAATACTATAGTTTATCTTCCATGGATGTCCATTGACAGTGCTGAGAAATTGCAGTCACCAAGAAAATATTGGCTGCTAGATATTGCACATTTGATTAATAAATTGTAAACTTCTGAGACTCATGGTATTCTTTTGCAGGAGAAGGACATTTTCTACAAAGGTGGGTTTCACAGAGAGCTTCTCCTGAGAGGTAGAAGATGCAATCACAGGTTTAGTACAGAAAGCTCTGGTTTTACGCTCTGCCTTTTGTACCTTGGCTAGTCTTTTCTGTTATTCTTGACTTTGCTTCTGGGTTCAGACCTCAGAGCCTGCCTAGAGGGGAGTGGGGGTGGTCATGAAGTGCCCCTGATTTTACGTGTTCTTTAAACCCTTCCTCTGGGGCTTGCCCAAAGGACTCATGGTTTTATTCCACTCCTTCTTTCTCTTTCTAACAACCTGACAGCTCATGTTTTCACTTTCTTTGTGGTCAGAGATACCTCTGCTATTGAAATGACCCTTTTACCCCCAACTCTCAGAACAGCCATCAACACCTTCTCCTCACCAGGCCAGAGGGCAGGTGAAGATCTCCACTCCACTATTGTTTGAAATAAGTAATTATTATAGTTCCTAGAAGTGGATGGTCAAAATGCATGTCAAGCAGGAGGCTGCACTGAGCAATGCCAAGATTCCTCTTATCTAGGAACTTATGATTCTAGGTTTAGAGGTATTTTACTTTAAAATCTTTATTGAAAAAAATAATAAAATTAAAATGAATGGCAAATATACTCTATCTCTTGTGTATAGCAATGAGAAGGCTGTCTACCATAGTGAGAAGCAAGAGTTAGACTCTAGTCCTTCAACATGGTCCCTAGAATCTTGCTGGCACAGCCAAGTCCCCAGGCTCTGCATCTTCTTTTCCACAGAGTTGGCTGCTCTTTTGGAGACCTGCCTCAAAAAACAGTCATGATTTCAAGAAGGGAATGATATCAGGAGCTCTCATCATATGGCCTAAGGCAGTTCCTGAGAGTCCTAGGATCTTACTAAGATGTCCTAGTGGCCACAGAAGGTTAGTATGGAAGGAGGGAAGAAGGCTAACTCTTGGGCATGGAATCTTCCATCAGAGCTCCACATTTATCATTCATCTAACAAATGTTTGCTCTATCCCTCCATGTACCAGGACTGTGCTAAATGCTGGTGGTGCTTGAGGTGACAGGCATGGTCTCTGTTATTTTGGGTGGGGGCTGGGGAGTGCATGTGGAGGATGCAGGTGGATGAAATAATTAACAAGACAATTTTAGTGACAATTTTGTGAGAATATTATTAATAAAGCACTTGTAAACAGTGATTTGAAAAGCTGCTTTAGTTATGCTGCTACACTGGGGAAGCTTAATGTAGATCTGCTAGAAAGATCAGGAAGAGAGTTTAGTAGACCACTACCATATGACCACCGTATTGGGCTGAGCCAGAAAGGAAACTTGGCATATTCAGGAACAAAGGGAAGGGAAGTGTGTATTGGACAGGAAGGTAGGATTTAGGTCATATGGACTTTATACATATAGAGTGAGGTGTTATTCTAACATATTGAGTTTCAGGTCAAATTTCATAAGGACAAAGTGGTTGTAGCAGAATGGGTCCAATCAGGAGAGAGAAACTCTACAGTGGTTTGAACAGAAGAAGTTTAATATAAAGAGTTGTTAACTATGATCTAAGAGTAATTTTAAGATCTCAGAGGATCTGTTGCCAGGCTGGGTTCTACTGAATGTTCTTCCACCTATATGCCACATATACCAGCCAGCACACAAACCAGCACCATTTACTGAGTAAGATTAACATCATGCTCATTTAAAAGACCTATTTAAAAGAATTTCACTATCTCAGAGCATATATAAAGGGATGCATTTAGAGTTGAGAGGCAATACATTAATAACTGACGCAAAGGTTCAGTGGCTGAAAGTAAAATAAAATAAAAACCCTACTTGGTGGTATCCAGTTGGGGGCTAATGTTCGTTGCTACTACTCTGGGCTCTCAGTTCTGATATCTGTGCTTATCTGAAGATGTGTTGCCCCCCTGCTCTTGTATCTTGCTGTTATCCCTGGATTTCTGTATGGTTCCCTGGGTCTCAATGACTATTTTAACTTTCTTCCTAGTCCTGCTGGGACTAGGATCATGTTCTGTTGTTTTTGCATTCCTCTCCTGGAATCTCCCCTGAGCTCCAGCTCAATATCTGACATCTCACCTTCACTGATGGACTTCTAGGAGCTAGACCTTCTCCTCCTGCCAGCCTGGATTCCTGAGAATCATTGCCCTGGCTTTTTCTGCATATTAAACCACTGCAGAGGGGGTCCACCTTTTTATCAGTATTTGCCCCAGGGCGATGGAAGCTGCCATGTTCCAGAGAAAAGAGCCTGGGCTTGGGCATTAGCCCTCATTGCTCAATTATTGTGAGAAATACATGGAAAAACAATATAAAATTCAAAACATAGAGTACTTAGCACAGTGCCACCCATAGCAAGATCTCACATTAGTTTCCTTCTATCCTAAGGGGTAGTTCCCAATCCTGCTCTGAGCCTTTCCCAGCTGGTTCCATCTTTTGGTAGTTACCCAGATTTTGGCCAATGTTTCCAAAAATAAGCATAATAACTACAACAGTTGCTGGTTATTCAGCCCTTATTATTTTCCAAGAGCTTATAAGCATTTACTCATCCCAACATTAAAACAGCGTTTTAAGGAAATGCATCAATACCTTTGAATCAATGAGGAAATTGGATCTCAGAGAAGTTAAGTAACTCATCCAAGGTCACCCACCTAATAAAAATAAAACTGGGACTTCAGGTCATCTGTTACTGATTCTGTTGTTTATGCTCTTAGCTAAAGTGGCCTCCTAAGATATGATATTGAAAACTGATTAGCAATCCTGCCTCTAAGGAAATACTCAGGTTTCACACTGAACATCTTTTGTGAAAGACCCTAAATCCTGGTATCCCAAATCTTATTTCTGGATACTGATACTTATCACTTTTAACACAATATCTGAAGAGTAATTAGATGTTTTTAAAGGAATGTTTAAGAGGAGTGACTTAGACATAATCACAAGTCATGCTTCTCATTGATCTTTAGCATCTTTTTTATTTGGCACTGACCCTACATTATTGACCAGTTTCATGGCCATTAATCTGGCTAGCTCTGGTTTTACCCTTTCCAAATACATTTCTGAGAATTGGTGGTCTAAGTTATTTTTATCATAATACATCTATGCTTCCAGCTGTCATTTTAACTGAGAATTTGAAAGGTTAAATTAACTCAACCTTTGATGACACTTTTTCATACTTTTATGATAGCCATTATTACATGGTACCATGATTTATTGCATATGTGTCCTCTCAGGTGTCTCCATTTCAACTCTTTAGAGCAAGGATTGCAATTTTTCAGTTATCTCCAAATGAAATGGCTCTGGTAGGTGTCAAACATGATATCTAACAACTACGTGAGCTAAACATCAGTGGGATATAAAAGACTGTGGAAAGCGTTTTGTGTACTCTGAATAGACTGTTGAGATTTGGTTTTCAAGGAGATGCTTAAAAACCATGAGAAACAATCTTGAGTTTTTAGGGTTAGATACCTAATTTTGCTTCTCTTTCCACCTGTTGTACATTATACTAGTTCCACAGCTATCATGGTCGTCTTTTCAATTACTTCAATCCTCACATCTCTGCTTCATGCTGGCCCCTGTACAGCTACAACACTAGATAAGAATTCTGAAAGAGCTGTTCTTTCCTTCTAGGAGTTAAGAACTGATGTGAGGGGCCTAGTATACATAGAGTGCATACTCATGCTAGGCACAGAATTCTGCAGAGCAGTTATGGGGAAGCTATTAATACCCCAGCATTGCAAGTGAGGCAACTAAGGCTCACAAAGATTGAATACCTTTCCTAGGTCACATGGCTGGTAAATAGAATATCATGGATTTGAAACAAGGTTTTGACTGGCTCCAACTCTTGTTCATTTCAGCTACAACACAACTCCTTCCATGGTTGATAATCAATCATCCTTTCCACCTCCATTTCTCATCAGAAAAGAATGTTCCAGTAAATGTTCAATTGATACTACAAATATTGGGATCCTTTAAGTAACAGTACCATTTAATTGCATTTCATTTTATAGCTTTGTCATCAACCAAAATTGAGCAGGTGGGGGATTGCTGTCTTGATGCTGGGAGACACTCTTAATGGGCATAAAAGACTGAAAAAAAAAACTGGTGACAGCATAGGAAGCAGATGATGAATGGGATGAACATGGAAGACACATCTACCAGAAGATGTTACAAAATGAAGATGGAAGATGGAAGACAATACAAAAGAACTGGGTCAATTCCAGAAAAATTCATAATGGAGCTAGGATTTAGCTCATGTTTTAGAGAAAGATACATGGCTTCTCCTTCTTATATAGTGGGGCTGTTGAAATGAATCCTGGGAACCAAATTTGTAGTAAATATAGTGTAACACGAGGAGCCACACCCCTGCAGTGACAGCAGAGAAGAGAATGTGAAAATCTTCCTGTAAATATAATCACCTTGTCTTGTACTTGGGATCTTGTGGTCTTCTGGGAAATATCTGCACATCATTTTCCTCCCCTTTCTCTTTCTTTCACTGTCCTTCACTCCTTTTACTCCTTTCACTCCACCATCCTTTCATGCTTACAAGTGCCAATGAGGGAAGCAGAATCACAGAATATGCAATCTTTAGGGCCCTCAGAGATAAGAGCAGCCCAACCCATGATTCATCGGGTGAAGGGACAGAGGAATGTTGAGTTGCCAACGATCACATGTTCAGTGTTGGGGCAATTAATTCACTGTTCATTTAGTCCATTTGTCATGTATTTTTTTTTAAAGATTTTATTTATTTATTTGACAGACAGAGATCACACAAGCAGGCAGAGAGGCAGGCAGAGAGGGGAGGGGAGAAGCAGGCTCCCTGCCGAGCAGAGAGCCCGATGCGGGACTCGATCCCAGGACTCTGGGATCATGACCTGAGCCGAAGGCAGAGGCTTTAACCCACTGAGCCACCCAGGCGCCCCATTTGTCATGTATTTTAAAGTAACTATGACATACCAACAACTGCATTATGTATAATGAACGAACGAATGAATGAATGAATGAATCTTGTCCTCTAGGAGTTTGCACTTCAGTGGAAAGGAAAAGTGAAGATTTGAGTTCTGGCCAACTCTTGCCTCCCACCCTGCACCTTGCTCATTAACCAGGACTTGAAACCACTCTCACATCTTCTCTGGGTGGGTGCTTCTGGACTTACATCTCCCCAGAAAAGCTCAAAAGCTCAGAGACTTTCTACTTTCTTGGTTAAGATGTTAAAGCTGAAGGAGAGAATAAACATTGCTCCTTCCCAGTGGAAAAGCTCAGTGGAGGTAAGTATTTCTGCAGTAGCATGAATCCTCTGGTCCCCATTTGCCCTGCAGCACTTCACAGGAAATGTGTTCAGTAGGAGCAGCCCATCACTCCCAGGCAGAGTCCTGAACCTCCTGGGCCAGCCCTACTTTCTTCTTGTCTATCGTTGGTGTGAATGTGGCTGATTAAGCTATAGTGAGTCATTATTCCAATGGACCTGGGAGAATTTTTGTTGGTTCCTATTATTATCTCACATCACTAGTCCAACTTTATCAAACCTTATAAGATATGTTTAAAAAATATATCAGTAATGCTATGTAAAGAACATCAACTCATGACAAATTCCTCCTATGTTCATACAGGTATGTCAAAGATAAATGTGAAAAATGTCCTCTTCTTAGGCTTAAAAAAATATATATTTTATGATCCATCCTCAGAATTACAAATTCTTCAGAGATTCTAAGATGAAAGCCTCTCCCCTCTATAAAAGGGAAATCACAGTTGGGTTAGAGAGGAAACAGTAAATCGAATTAGAGAAATCTTGGCTCTCTCAAAATGACCTTCAAGAAGTTAACACTGTTTTGGCATCTTTTTATGTTGCTAATGCAAGAAAATGCAAACATGAATGGGGCTGATATGCTCTGTACGTGCTTCGATTTACAGCAGTTTAAATTGTCCTAAGTGATGCCATCCTGTCTCAGGCTCTAAAAAGACAATCCAAACTGATGATAGTACCAAAATTATTTGGAATAAAGATTTACTTGAAACCACTTCCAACCAACTTAAATAACATAGATATTACTTTTCTCTATTCTATTTTGCATGACTTGAACTGTTACAAGTGTACCACATCCAGCTCCATAATTGCCTAGCAGATTGTTAAAGGGTGGTTTTAGATTGGCACAGATGGTGCCACCTACAGCCAGTTCCTCAGTCCTTGTTTACTCTGCCAGTGGCCTTGGTCATGATCTTCTAATAGCTCATTTAGAAGAGAAGAGGGAACCATGGGGCCTTTCTGTTCACCGTTCACTCACATTCAGCAGCCAATGTTATATTGCCATGGATACAGTGGTGCAAGAGGGTGGGCAACTCTTGATTGTGCCAACCCCATTTCCAAATTATGACTCAGGCTATATTGTGAAGAGTGGAGATATTCTGTATATATGGCAAAAAATAAAATACTAAAATAATCACAGCAAATACCTGTGTGTCAAATATTCAAGGCTGCGATCATTATTGACATATAGCCTAGCTTGATAGTATAGAAAAACCTGTTAAGATAATGTCAAAGCTGAATTCAACTGAAATATGTAAAAGTGAATGTTATGTTTCTAGGCTATTGTTACACCCGTATGTGCTATGCATGAGTTATCAGCTCTTCTATCACTTTTCCTTTACCCTTTTACATAACATGTAAGTCTCAAAAATTTCTGGGAGGGTGCATGGGGTACTCTGCTTGAAAGCCCTTTAAATATAATCAGGAGATATTCAAATACTCTATCTTAATGATCATAATTGTTCTCCTCCTCCTCCTCCTCCTCTACCTCCTTGTCTTCTTTCTCTTCTTTCTCCTCTTCCTTCTCTTGAGATCACAGGAGCATATTTTGGAAGAACTATGTGGAAACAGTAGCAAAAAAAACCAAAAAAACAAAAAAAGAACACTATCCTTTGCAATCTACTTTCCCAAAAAAGTGTTTGACATTTTAGAGAGAAACAAATAAATGTTCGAAAGTTTAGATATTAAGTATAACGTTACAGTGTCAGTCTCTGTCAAATTGTAGGTTGTACCCTTTGCATGTCTACACTAGCAACATAGCGGACATTTTATACAACTGCTCAGATGATTCAAGCCTCTGTCTGATTTTTCCAGATAATTAGAGAAAATACATACGTAGAATATAGCATAATTACTGGATAATTACGGATGCTTTCACACATCATTTCATCATGAGAGATGATTTTCAGCAACGAACTCTGTTAGATGGTTCTAAAAATATTGAGAGAGAGTGAGAGAGTGAGATTAAGATGGAGAGAGAGGAATGAGGAGAGAAGAAGAAAGAGGGAAAAAAGGACCGGGAGGGAAAGGAGGAGAGAGAGAGACACCCAGGAACATGTTGTAAAGAACAATTTAAAAAAAAAAAAATGTGTTGCCATTTTTGGTTCTCCTTTGAGAAACCACCAGAGGAACTATAGGGATTTGGCACAGCATTTTAGCAATGTTGTTATCAGAAATATACTCCTTATGAAAGCTTTGCTTGTGACAAATGAACACCTAGGAAACCCATTCACCACCTAGAATTTAGTCCCTCTTTGGAAGCTAACACAGAGGAAAAAATACAAAAGGATTTCATGAAGAGGAGGACAGAGCTAACTAAGGTTAAAATATTTTGGATGAAGATGTTAAATATTCTATGTAAGATGTAATAAATTTAAAGCTAAGTAGTTAAGAATTCCTTGGTACAGAAAATCAACTAAATATCTAAAAATGATAATTAATAAATAAGTGTAACACCTAGGATAAAAATCTTAGAGAAAATATCTTTATTAAAATCACCTTCAAGGGGCGCCTGGGTGGCTCAGTGGGTTAAAGCCTCTGCCTTTGGCTCAGGTCATGATCCCAGGGTCCTGGGATCGAGCCCTGCATCGGGCTTTCTGCTCGACAGGAAGCCTGCTTCCTCCTCTCTCTCTGCCTGCCTCTCTGCCTACTTGTGATCTCTGTCAAATAAATAAATAAAATCTTTTAAAAAAAATCACCTTCAAGGATGTATTAGAATTATCATATAAAACAGAGAAATCCTATGATAAAGAGAAATTTAGATTCTTTTTCTTTTAAATGACACAATCCAAATCCTAAAGCAATTCTGGCACTTGTGGCTGACAAATCATTAAAGTTTATCAGAGAAATAAAATTAGGCCAAAATTTTGTCCATCAAACACGATGTCTTTGACATTTTAACATATGACCATGAAACTGGCCAAGTTTGAATTTTCCTTTTCATATTTTTCTTCTTGTTTTCCAGAGTGTTTCTGGAAACTTTGTCCAAGTTTTTGCTGTTGTTGTTTGTTTTTTTAATAGCATTTATTTGGAGGAAAAAAACCCCTATTCTATGTTTAAGCATAAAAATGAATCAACCTCAGATAATTTTTAAGATTAAAAGAGAAAAAAAAGGAATAATGTCTACATTCCTCAAAAAATTTTTTTTCAATGAGACATGCTTTTTATATATACTATTTTTGCCCAAGGTAAAGTGAGAGAAATGACAATGACAACTCTAGGTCATAAGAAGGTCAATTGCTTGTCTAGACACTGTCTTTGATAACAACAATAAGCATTTTCAGATAGCCAGGGAAAGCATATCCCTTTCAGAAAGGTAACTGGATAGGTAATGTGTTCTTAGATTACCAGTAATTGACCCTAGAATTAAAAGTAGACATTTTTTTTCCCTTCCCTAACTAGCTTAGGCATCAAACCAGCTATCAGCTGTCCTTTCATAAATGAAATTCAGGGAAAAGAGAGTAATTCTGGCTTGAATCAAGGTGATGCATTGTTGCAGACCATACCAATATATTACATAGTCATTATCATGTTAGGTAGTATGTCAATTTTATTTTATTTTAATTTTTATTTAAACATATAATGTAACCCCACCACCCTCTCCCAACACCCCTACCCCCCAACCCCCTCAGTTTGTTTTGTGACATTAAGAGTCTCTTTTGGTTTGTCTCCCTCCTGATCCCATCTTGTTTAGTTGGTGAATTTTTATAATGACCTCTTATCATCCATTATATATGAATCTATATGGACTAAATAAGATTCACACTCAGACTTATCTCCTGTTCCTTAACATCCTTCTTTCCTTCTTGATTACTATGATTTTTTACAGGATCTCCTGTCATTTACTTGTTTCTACCCACAGTTTTATAATCAAGGATTTTATGATAGATAGATAGATGATAGATAGGTAGATATATAGATAGGTAGGTAGATAGATACTAAGCATTTCTCTCCTGTTCAGTTTCTCCTTATTGCAAAGGTGAGCTTTGCTGGTACTGTGAGCAGAATTCAGCCTGCAAAAGCACGCCGGAGCTAGCTGAATTTAAACTTCATCAGGTTACAATGCAAAAATATCATGACAAAAGAGTGTGTTTCATCTTGTCTTTTGATGAGCACAGCACAAAGTAGAAAATGTTCCCTTTTAACACTGACTGCCAAATTTCTAAACTGGCGCCCTAATTACACCCTTGCAACGTGAAGGCTTGTCCATTTGCACATCAGTGGAGAGCAAATACTGCAGCACTTTGGAAAGTTGGTGCTGTCAAACGAATGAGGAGAGTGGGGAAATGACTCTTTTCCTTTTAATGTCTTTTTCCCATTTTATTATGAAAATTTCTAAACATATAGTGAAGTTTGAATTTTCCAGTGGGTACCCGAATACCGTCCACCTAGGTTTTACTATTGACATTTTACTACATTTTCTTTTTCACATGTGTATCCCTCTATCTGTTCTATCTGTACATCAATACATCTTATTTTTGTGATGCATTTCAAAGTGAATTGCAGTACTGTTCCCTAAATACTTCAGCCTGCTATAATGGTTTTGATGAAGAAAATGGATGCATTTCTCTCGACCAACTTTGAAAGAGCAATTTTAGAGAGACGAATAAAGGTAGAGGAAATTATTTTCCAGGAACAAAGATATGAAGAGAAATAAGTTTTGAGACACCACACAGGGTCATTTTATAGACCACTGTTCTAGTCCTGCTGGAATTTAAATCAATATGCCCTTTTTTTCCCCCCTCTCAGTAGCAAGAGAGAATTGTTCACCATGAGATTTATGTGACACTCTTTAGAATCAGCAACACATTGGTATTAACTTGGTACCAACTCATGCTTAAAATATGAGAATTGCTAGTGGATTTTGTTTTTATACCACCAAGCAGATGTAGGACAATTTTATTCATATAAACCATTGAAACCAAGTAGTGTAGATAAGATGACCTGAGTTTAGAATGAGATAAAAATTATCTTTTCATTAGATCACAGGTTTGCTAAAATGAGGAGCATTAAATATGTAACAGAGTAAGTGAGACACTGCTCCTCTCTGCAAATTATGTTGCTCCTCAGTGTGTAATGACATAAGCTTAATTGGTAGAAGATAGTTGACTAAGGTACAAACAACGTTGGGGTGTGGAAAAGTAGTGAAACAGAGTTTCACACGGGAGATGCTAGAATCATCCACCAAACAAGAATTCTTGTATTGGAAACAAAGTTAAATTATATAGAGCAGTTCTCAGTCTGCCATATGTATGGAATGAGAAATGGTTTTACTCGAGGTTATTTCCTGTTTCAGTAAATCAGGGATTGATACCACGAGGCAGGACAGTGCCTAATGTAAAATGTGCAGCTTGAGTGGCAAAAAGAACAGACTTGAATCTTGTGGCTGGGGGCAGAGGATGATTGGAGGTGGAAAACAACCATGGAAGCATCAGATTGGTGGATGGGGCCAGATCCAACGCTGAGTTGAAGGAGAAAGACTTGAAAGTCCATCAGGTTTAGATAAAATAGGAGAGGATTTCAGGGGCTGGTAAAGGAGAGAAAACTGATATGATAGTTGAAAGGAGGAAGGAGAAATGCTGAGAAGAGGAGTTAAAAAGAGTGAGAGATAATATGTGTCTTTTCTAAGAAGCACCATGGGCCGTGGTCTCCACTAGCCTTCAGAGCTGGGAGCTCTCTTCCTTTTGTTTGCCCAGAAACTGCTACATGTATTTATTGTTGAGTAGATCAGATCTCATATCCTCTGGACAATGTTCCTCTGTTCATATAAATCCATGTCTAGAGCTATACCACATCCACCAGGGGACACTTAAACAGAGGGGCATCTGGAAAGAAGAGCAATGTCATTACAGAGAAATATCATATAGTGAGAGATCTGGACAAATAAATGCCAGTCTTCTAATTTATAGAAAGAGTCAGTGATTCACCTAAGTTTACGCAGCAAGTTAATTGAAAGCATTGGACTTGGTCTTTACCTCTAGTGCAACATTGTTTGGGGGGGAAATGTGAGATGGAGAGAAAGGGAATGAGTGTTGGGGGTTGGGGGAGGAGAGGTAAGAGAGGAAGGAAGGGAAAAAGAAAAGAAAAAAATTTTAAAAAGTAAAACATTTCATAGCACTCCAAAATATATGTTTTCTTTCTTATAATTTTAAGTGTAAGTTAAGGGGGGCCTGGGTGGCTCAATTGGGTAGCGTCTGCCTTCAGCTCAGATCATGATCCTGGGGTCCAGCCCCACATCCCCACATCGGGCTCCCTGCTCAACAGGGAGCCTGCTTCTCCCTCTTCCTTTGCCTGCTTGTGCTGTCTCTATCTCTCCCTCTCAAAAAACCAAAATCTTAAAAAAACACAAATTAAATAAATATAAATAAATTTAAAACAATTTATTTAAAAATATATCTATATGTGTTAAATATTTCTCCTTATGGGCAAACTATACTACATGTAAAGCATTCTGATTTTCTCAGGCTAACCAAATTATTTGATTTGTAAGTTCTGTAGATGTCCTTGATTTCACCAATGTTCTCATTAAAAAGAAAAAAAAATAAGGTTTTAAAATGCCCATAAATTCTAATACTGTATCTTTATTTCCCCCATCTAGTTTCAGCTTCGGACAGAGAGCCATGGCAGAGGGTAACAGCTCATCTCACACAGGTTGGAAGCTATCCATGGCAATTTGCAGAAAGTGGTACCAGATAAATACATCCATTGCCTTTTTTCCTTACTCTCTCTCTTCTTCCCTTATATACATTTAATATGATATAATACACACACACACACACACACACACACACACTTTTAATAGGAAAACATCAATTTTAATAAGGAAAACATCAATCACCAGGGAATTAGCTCATTTAGGTAATTTTATTCACAATTTTTGTCAGAGGGAAAAGAGACTGTCCCTTAAAATTTTCTGGAAGATTCCTCAGGGATCCATAACATAATAGCTCTGCTTTGTTACCCAATGACCATCCCCCCCACCAGCCCCTTAGTTTCCTTCCTTTTTTACACTCCCTTGACACCCATTGCAACTCCTTGCTCCTTGAGTGTTCTCTACATTTTAGAAATGTTTTTAAATTTATCATATGAGAATGTAGTTCTTCTCCTCCTTTTTTCTTTTTTTCCCCCCTAAACTGGAAGTCAGTGCTAATCTATTTTGTACTCACTTTTGCTGGAACTCATCTATTGTCTACTTGATAATGGAAGAAATTTGAATTTTAGTGAAGACATAGTTCTTCCATAGAATAGGTACAATCAATAAACAGTAAATATATAGCCCTTAGAGATTTTGAGAACAAAAAATATTTCCTACATTATTCATATTAAAAGAAAAAAAATCTCCTTTTAATATCCACAGAGAGATTAGTGAGGTAACTTAGATTTAGAAGTTTTTTATTACGTCTTTGCCAAAAAGGGTCATGTGAATGCACTCTTTATTTTCACATTATACATGACACTTTCCTATCTCTGTCAACAGGGGCTGCAGCATTGTGTAAAAGGTAGAGGGACCACTAGGTTAATTATAGGATGTATTTTTAGAAATAATAAATAGTTGACAATTACAGATTTTTTTTTCTTTGCTCTGCATCTTCCCTAGTTTTTGTATAATTTATCCATCCATCCCTCCATCTATCAGTCCATCTATCCACTTTTTTGGCTGATATATAATATATCTGAGGTACGTGCTAGGGTTACAAAGAAGAATGAAACATTTCCAGCCCTAAGTGAGTTCATAGTGTAATAAAATGCCCTCTCTCAATTTAGGGTTCACTCCCACGGGCTCAGGTAGGGCAGTCCCCAAAACCAGAGGCTAAGCATGGCAACTTTCTGGGGTTTTATTTTCACTCTAAGACTAAACTCTTGGGAAAATTAGTTTATAGTTTGCTTAAACATTTTTGTGGATAAAAAAATACAGATATCTTATGGAATGGAGACAAAATTTGTGTGAATTTCAAATTGTTTAAGAGTCAAGGAAGAACCTGAATGACATTCTATGACTCTGGAGAAGGTTGTAGAGAATGGCATTGCCAGGGCAGGCGGAGCCAACCTGGGACGGGCCTTGAATGCTACGCAAATGAATCTGGAGTTGATCCCAGAGGCTCCAGGAAGTCAGGAATAGTGAATCTATGCATTGAAACTCCCAGAATGGTTTCACTCTTCTTTGTAAGCTGATAGCAGGCATTGTTTAAAGCTGCTGAGGCAGCAAAGTCAATTGGATATTGCGCTCTGATCTGTGAGTCAGAAGACCTTCTTTCTGGTTCCATTAACTACTGACTACGTGAGCGAACCTGTGCATAAAAACTGCCCTTGCCAGCCTGAAACTCTCTATCCTAGGGGAGCAGGGTAAAACCATCTACCCTTTTGGCCCCACAAGGACATTTTGTGTTCCAAGGGGTACCATGCCCATGAAAGCACTGGATGAACAAATGGTGAAGCAGTGAACAATACACAAAATGCTTATTAAGAGTCACCTCAACTGGGAAATAAAAGCAGACAATAAATATTTTTATAATTTTTTATAAGCGAGTTTACAAATCCTGCTTTTTTTTTTTAAACTCACTTAGCAGCCCTTAGTTGGAAAATTGAGTTCATGTCCCTTCAAGGTTGTTTTTCTGTGTTTTTACAGCATTTTAGCACAGCCTCCAGTGAAATAATTAGGTAGGAGCTCCATAAATGCTTCCCACATCTCTGTTCCTCTGGCCATGTATCTTCTATCTATCCCTCTTTATCTGCCACCCAAACAAGTGCAACCTCCCTCTTTCTCTTTTTCTTGATATTTCTCAACTTCATATCCAGTAATGATACTTTGATCCTGCACAATATCCAGTCTTTGGATTGGAGACTATTTCAATGGCTAGATGTTTGCACAGAGTCATTAATCTTGAAGCTTCCCGAGACCACTCTTTTTCACCCCATTCCCTGATCTCTCAACAGCCAAGTTAATCCAAGTTTCTTTTGTTTTATAATTAGTCATTCATTTGTTCATACCCCAAGCATTCAATGTGTCCTTCCACATCAGCATTAGACTATGGGAAAATAATAGAGAAGGGGTGGGATAAACAAACTTGTAGAAGCTTATTTGTAAAGTGACTGGATTAAGGGTATGAACAGAGTTCTGGGAATTCTGAGAGTAACTCTGCCTTGAAGCATCTGGGCAGGGTTCATAGAAAGGGTGGCATTAGAGAATAATTGTTTATTTATTCATCTAGTCATTTATACTCCAAGTCATTCCAAAAAATGATTTTAGATGGATCCCAAAATTACAGGCAATCCATACAAAAGTAAATGAGAAAATCAGGGTATTGAGAAAACGGAAAAATAAAATAAAACAAAGGCAGGGTGAGATTGGTCCAAGGCAGGAATGGAGTGAGGTCCTGACACTTACTGGAGGTGGGTCACAGATCTGAGCTCAAGCAAAGTAAAGAAACGCGTGAAATGAATCAGAGTTTACTGAAGATAAACACAAACCAGCTCTCAGAAGAGCTCAACCAGTCCTGGTTCTAAGGGACACTTACTTGTTACCCTTTTTTTTTTTTTTTTTTAAGATTTTATTTATTTATTTGGCAGACAGAGATCACAAGTAGGCAGAGAGGCAGGCAGAGAGAGAGGAGGAAACAGGCTCCCCGCTGAGCAGAGAGCCCGATGTGGGGCTCAATCCCAGGACCCTGAGGTCATGACCTGAGCTGAAGGCAGAGGCTCTAACCCACTGAGCCACCCAGGCGCCCCATCCTTGGTTACTCTCTTAATGAGAACCCCTGTGATGAAGTTTTAGAATATAAGTGAGGTTCACTGCGGTGGAGTCTGGAGCCAACAACCAAGAAAGAATTCTTGGGACATCTTTGGTGCAAAATGGTGGTTTATTAAAGCACGGGGACAGGACCCATGGGCAGAAAGAGCTGCTGCACTGGGGTTGTGAGGGTTGGCTGCCTACACACTAAGGGTTTAGGGGAGGTAATGAAAAGGGAGGTTTCAAAAGAACTTTCATATGGTAAAGAGGACCTACAATGTACCAGAGGCCTTGGGGCCTTGCCATTGTCAGGTTTAGGTTGTTTTTCTCCTCTAGCAAGGTATTAACATAAGATGGGAGATTCCTGGAAGAATGTTACACATGCCCCACTCAGGAGTATGAGGTGGGGGGAGGTTGCAGGGTATAAGCTTCTGCTTTGTCCTCAGTTGCCTTCTGTTCCTTTCATCACTTGGAAAATGTAACAAGCAATACTTTTGAACAACATCACTCCAGTCCACACAACCGCAAGGTTCTTGGGTTTATTGTCGCAACAGCATTTCAAGGGGGTTGATGGCAAGAGGTCCATGCCAAGTTCAATAAAAACAATTCTGTGTTGTCATGGATACAGTGGAGAACAATGAACTCAATTTTGCCAGGTAGGGCCGGCACTTGGAACTGAAGAAGCAAGCTGAACAATAGCACAAAGTTATGAAAGTACACACAGGGCTGTGGAGCCTTGCAGAGCTCAGAGGGCTGTGGCATAGGGTGTGTCCAGGGCTCTGCTGTCTATAGGATGGTAATCCAAATTCCTTAGCATGACAAACAAGGTCCTTGATGAGCTGGTTGCCTGCCTACCTTTCTTGCCACACCTCATCTCCACCCTGGAACCGCAAGATTCTATCTTTCTAAACTTTTTAAAAAAAATTCGTATTTCCTAGATATTCCATGCTCTTCCATGCCTACATACCTTTGTGGAGATGGCTCCCTCAGCCTGGAATGCTATAATCCACTACACAGCTAATCCCATCCACCAAGTCAATTTCTGTTTCTCTGTCAAACCAGACTTTTTTCTGTTATCCGCTCTGCAAGGAACCTCTCAGGCTGAGTCTAACACTCCTTTGGAATACTTGATGCTTTTTATCTACCTCCTTTTGCCCCTGTGCCCCTCATCCACTTTGTCTTTGTGGATATCTTTGCTTCTTCTTTGGTCTGCAACATAATAAGATTTGTTCTCATTCATTCTTATTTTTTTAAGGTTCATTTCTTTGTGGAAGAGAGAGAGCAGGGGGAAGGGCAGGGAGGGGAGAGCGAAAGAGAGTGAGAGAGAGTCCCAAGCAGATGCTGCGCCGGGCGTGGAGCCTGACAAAAGCCTCGATCCAACGACCCTGAAATCATGATCTTTGTCAGACACTTAACCAACTGTGCCACCCAGGTACCCCGACATTTTTATTTCACAACCACTGGGCAGAGTGTCTTACCTAAGTAGGCATTTAACAAATATTTCTGGAAGGAAGGAAGATAAGTAGGAAGGAAGGAAGGGGAGAGAATGGGTGATAGGCAGGAGATGATACTGGCAAGGTTGACCAGGAAAATATTACAGAAGACCCCATATCCATGTGAACGATCATGGACTTGTTTATAGGAAATGGATAACCATTGAGGCTGCAAGTCAGTATTTAGGAAGGATAACTGGCAGCATTGTGTGCGTAGATGGGGGAACAGACAGACCATTTGTCTGATGCTCACTGCAGTTGCCCTGGTATGAATAAGTCAGCCCTGAGCTGACACAGGACCATGAGCACATGGAGCCACTGGAGGTTAAATTATCAAGACCTTTGATCAGGTTTTTTTTGTTTTGTTTTGTTTTTGTTTTTTCATTCTGAATTTGCTTTAAAGATGCTGCCTGACATATACTTCACTATTTGCCCAAATTCTTTCCCACCCATC
This sequence comes from Taxidea taxus jeffersonii, assembly GCA_003697995.1. Taxonomy (NCBI): domain Eukaryota; kingdom Metazoa; phylum Chordata; class Mammalia; order Carnivora; family Mustelidae; genus Taxidea; species Taxidea taxus. Next base: position 34,738 of record RCUC01124976.1, on the reverse strand, counting down.
ATTTATTATTTTTAAATTGTGATACAACATACATAAAGGGCATTGATCTTAAATACACAGCTCAGTGAATGTTATGTATTTACACAGCTGTAACTATTACTCTGATCATGAGAGAGTACATTCTAGCACATCAGAGGACTCCTCATGTCCCCTCCTAGTCAATATCGCTCCCCAAAGTTAGCTGGTATTCTGACTTTTATCACCATCAATTAGTTTTGCCTATTCTTTAACTTTATGTAAATGGAAATGCACGATATTTACTCCTTTGTTGTCTGCCCTCCATGGTGTTGCATGTGATTATCGTTCATTTATTTTCATTGATGCATACTATTCCATTCTGTGAATACATAAAAAAAATGTTAATCTATCCTACTGATGGATATTTGGATTCTTTCCAGTTTGGGACTACTATGAATGAAATTTTATTATTTTAATACCTTAAATTGTTCCAGGAGACCTATTCTGGCTGTAAAGGCAGTTATATTATTACAAAAAAAAGTCTTGGGCTTGGAGTCCAGCCCTGGCTCTGACAGTTATTAGCTTTATAACATTGGCAGTTTACTTCACAACTCTGTCTCAATTTTATTTTCTGTAAAATTGGACTAACTCTCTGATTTTAAAAAACCTGATTTTAAAAAACAAGTTGGGTCAGACCTAGTAAAGGGGATGGCTGCGTGCACGAGATATCAGGAGGTGAATCTGATTCACTCCCTACTGTGGCTGCTAGGGCTGGCATGCATTAAATGCCCCCGATTACTGAATAAGTAAATGAAAGTTAATAATAGTTGGCAATTTCACCTTTCATCTTCCCTATCTAAACAAAAAGCCTCTCCCGTAGACTTTTGAGTCATATAGCAAACCTGTATAAGACTCAAGGGTAAGTGATTAAAACATTCATAATACACAAATCTGTTTTAGAGGCTTCTACATTTATTTTAGCTGAATTTTGCAGTGTGGCCATTGCCTGATTTTTACTGTTTATTTGGTCATTGTTTCCTTAACGTGACATTCTCCAAATAGAGGAACTGTTGACAGGCTTTGTGCCCTGTGGAGCCCAGCTCACCGCGGACTCATGATTGAGAGCAGATGTTCCTTCTCCGCTTCTTTGCCTTTAAGGAATTGTTCAATCTCCATCCGGCCAAATGCACTTAGTTCTTATTCACTGTAAATACTAGCAATATTTACCTAACATAGCAGTTGATTTAATAGCAGCCTCTTTGTGATCATGTCCTTCAGAGATACACTGTTGCTATTATCTTTGCTTAGAAGCTTCTGGGTAGGGACTCTGTTATTGGTCATGTACACAGTGCCAAAACAACTACTGACTGAGTGAACGATTCAATCCACCAGTTGTTTTGGCTATATGGTACCTGAACAATTGGTTTGGCTCCTTTTGAGATATTGACAGTTTTTTGTTTGTTTGTTTTAGGAGGGAGCTCACTGTGAATGCAACTAATTTTTATACATTGTGTTAGCTAAAGGAGGGAGATTTAGGATGACGAACAATGAAAATTTGTTAATTTTGGATATGCTTTCCTATATGTCTTAATTTGGGGCTCTAATCCAACTTCTAAGAAATACAGTCTAAGGAACTGTGAGGCTAATGAATGGTCAGAGGGGCATTCAGCTCTAGACTCTTCTCTCCAGATTCTAGCTGGGCGTCTCTGCTTTGGATATACTATAGGACAGAAAAATTCAACCTATCCAAAACAAGCTCTTGTTTTTTTTCCCTAAACTTGTTCCATCCATTTCCCCCTTCTTGATGACTGACAACAGTCAGTTATACAAACTTGAAAGTCCTCTCTCTGATACCTCACCCAACTAGACTCCTGGGAGCCATACTGAATCTATTACTCAGTTCTGCCGCCCAGCATCTTTACCCCTCTTATCTGCTCTCTTGTCTCTAGCTCCCTTCCCACTATGGTAATTCCTTTAGCCATATTCTCCTGGATTACTGTCCTTTGGTTTCTCTACTTCCAACATCAACCCCCTCCTGCTCTTCCCATATTTTTTTCTAAGTGGGTTTACAAAAAATCACATTAAGTAATGCCAGTTCCTCTATAAAATCTTTCTAAGATTTTTCTTATCTTTTTTTTCTTTTTTGTCTCCTGCAGAGACAATTTAAAGACTCCTTTGCTGTCATGTAAGGTCTCTTTGCATGGGGTGACCCTGGCTTGGTGTTCCAGGCTCAGCCCCACACCTCCCTGGCAGAGGTCTGTCATTCCAGTAATAACAAACTTCTTCAAACATGTCATGCAGTTGCTATTTGTGTGATTGTGTTTTCTTTTTCCTCTTGATACTCACACAACTTACATATGAATGCATTCTCATCATACAAGGGCCAAGCATCCCAAACCACACAAAGCACAATATGCTAAATCTTATACCTCTCTACAGCACTGCCTTCCCCAGCACCTCTGCATGTACACATACTCTCCTCTTTCTCTCTGAGGCTGTCCTTTCATATCTTCTTGAAGACTCCATCCCATCCTTCCATACTCAAGGAGAACACTGGCTGCTCTGTGAAGCCCTTCTCTAAAACCAGTGTGCCTCTCCAAACTTGCATTTCAACCTGGACCATCCTGATTAGTGGCATTTACCCTCGTCTTGTAATTACTGATCTCCTTGTCTTTCTCCCCAGCTAGAAGGGAGATCCTCAAAGGAAGGGAAAGTTGTTTTACTTGACTTCATGCCCCAAAATCATGCTCAGTCAATGTTTGTTGAAAGAATGAATGAACAAATTGTTTAACTTGTCATAGGGTGCTTTTGAAGTATGAGGCAGGAAATAGCCAGAGAAAAGGACTTTTGAGTAATGGAAAACAATCTTTTCTTCACTGATAAGCTCAGAACATTTTCTTTCTGACTTGAAGTCATAGAGATAGAAAAACCTTTTCCATAGCTGAAGTGCAGAACAGAGGACATTTATAGGGATTTAAAGGATGTCAGACAGTAGTGGATATTCTGTGTGGATTAATGAAATAGCAATTTGGAAAAGAATTAGAAACAATAAATTCTTGAATCCTAGGAATGATAGCTTCTCTGTAGCTTATGTATCAAGGCTTAAACTCTGAGGCTTCCATATAGAGAATCTGAGATCTCTCTACAACGAGAATATCATATGAAATGCCAGAGGCAGTCAGGCTGACTTGGACTGTCCTGGGACACTGGGGATCGGACACATCAGGAAAGCAAGGCCTAGGGGCAGCTCTGGAAAGTACCATGAACACTCCTGCCTGTGGGTTTTCATAACAACCTTAAATCACTGTGGCAAACAGTGCAGTCAGGACATGCTCACTTGTGAATATTCTTTGTAAGCTGCTGAACTCATTTCTGATTAAGCTGACTTAGTGATACGTATGCAACTTGTTCCATAGTGTGAAGCTATAATACTTTGGTTATTCTGATAGGTTTTCAAGCTCATGAAATTCAAAGTTATTATCAGAATGGAATCTGAAACAAGTAGGTGTAAAATATACTGTCTTGCTCTGCTGGTAACCTGATTGGTAAGGGTGACTGACTAGTCCCAACAAGGGCCCATGTCATGCCTCCACAGTGCACCGTTAAAAATGAAAACTTACAATAATAAAATGCTGTCTGTTTTTTTTTAATTTTTAAAAAATTTTTAATTTTTTTTAAATTTTCAAGATGTATTATTTTTCCTAACTGACCTAAATAAGCTGATCAGTATATAATGTACCAGTATAATATAATGTCCTGGGAGGGAGGGTGTGGGAAGAGTACAGAAACAGGAGGACCTGGGAAGAAGCAATCCATAGGCTGAGATGGATTATCATGTGGATTGTATTAAAATTAGGTGGGGGTGAGGGGGAGGAGGTGGATTGAGTTGGGGGTGCGGCGGCTCAGTCGGTTAAGCATCCATTTCTTGATTTGGACTCAGGTCATGATCTCAGGGTTTGAAGATCAAGCCCCTTGCCTGGATCTCCATGCTGAGTGTGGAGCCTATTTAATATTCTCTTTCTCCCTCTCCCTGTGCCCCTCCTCATCCTCCTGTACGTGTGTTTACTCTCTCTCTCTCTCTTATAAACCAAAACCCGAAAAACAAACAAAAAAAAAACCTCCTCTTTATCTCCTTGGCCGTATTTTAGCTCAGAACTGCATTTTCTCTCACCTTCACTAATTTCTGCAGCTCATCCAGAATCACCCTCTCTGTTGTGATTTTCCTATCTTCTGTCTCTCCCGTTCTCCATTCATCCTTCACATTTTGTCCACAGTAATCCTGCAGAAATGCAATCAGGATCACATCACTCCCCAGATTTATACGTTTAAATAGTTCCCAATCAGTCTGTAGGTTAAAATCCAAACCACTCAGCTGGATGAAAACAAACAATAACCATGCACCTCTAATCTTCCCCAAGCCCACCTTACAACACCTGTTATTACCGCCCACCCCTCCCCACCCACTGCCACAGCACTTCTTGTCTTATATGTCTCCCTCTGTCATGTTACCTTTCCACCCATTCTCCGCCTGGTGAACTCTTCTTCTCCCTCTAAAATACAACCCCAACACTTCCTCCTCTAAGAAAACTTTTCTGTGGGCAACTCTTATCTTGGCTGTCTCATGATCTTGTGCACATGCTCCCATCATAGCACTCACCAGACAGACGGCATTGTGACCATCTGTTTACCCACCCGTTTTTCCCATTAGGCAGAGATCTTACCATTTTTTTCAGATGTGACACATTTCACAGATGACATTCAATACTACAACACATTTCCACCGGTATTCCCTTCAAGGTGGCTATAACTGCACCACTTTTTTTTCCCTCTCCTAGTCAGGAAAGCGTATTATAATAGGAGTGAGAGTAACAGACGATAATGACCTTGGATCTGTCTGTGCACACATACATATGAATTTATTTATATTTCAAAAGTCATTTAGAACTCTCATTCTGGAGTCAGACTGCCTAGGTTTAAAATCCTGGTTTCTGGGGCACCTGGGTGGCTCAGTGGGTTAAAGCCGCTGCCTTCGACTCAGGTCATGATCCCAGGGTCCTGGGATGGAGCCCCGCATCGGGCTCTCTGCTTTGCGGACAGCCTGCTTCCTCCTCTCTCTCTCTCTGCCTCTCTGCCTACTTGTGATCTCTGTCTGTCAAGTAAATAAGTGGAATCTTTAAAAAAAAAAAATCCTGGTTTCTTTCCTCACTGCCCAAAACCCAAAATGAATTATTTAACCTTGATAAGCCCCAGTTTATTTCTCTGTTAACCAAGAACTATAATAGTATGAAGGACTCAGGTAGGTAAAAAAAGAAAAGTTAAATGAACTAATTCACATATGGTAGTCGGTACGTGAACATTCCCGGTAAATCTTAGCTATTATTATTGTTATTATTATTATTATTACTACCATTTGATATGAGTTGATCAATTGTTCCTCCAGTGGATCATAGTAACTCTTATTTTCATCATCCATAATCTGACTTCACATGAGTGCTTTGGTGAAGAGACAGAAATAGTTATCCCTGAGACTTCTCTGAACTTAAGTTTCTCATGAAATTGGAAAAATTATGCCCACGACATTAGGCAATATAGAAAAATAGCACAACTTGGAGAATCAAATACATATGGTTCATACAGTAGGCACTCAAATGCTCCTTCCTTTCCCCTGACCGAACCTGCCAGCCAGGGGTCAAGGAGAGGGCAGAACTCTTCAGATTTCCCGAGGCAGAACTGTGTGTAGAGGCGATGATGAAATCAGCTTTGTTCGGTTACACAAAGAGAAAAGTAGGTCACCAGGAGAAGGTCCATCAACTTGAACACTGGAGAGAAAGAAACATGCTTGATGATTGGAAAGGAAATTCTTTAAGTGTGAATTGCTCCGAGTACAATATAAACCTTGTCAGTTATGGGATTCCAGCTGTTGTTTTATTGCCTTTAATTTCCCATTAGTGGTTCGATGTCTGGGAAAGGTATCCGGCCTCCAGGAGAGGAGCTGAGGTTGGAACTGTTGTTCCTGTCTCTGCCAACATTTTGAATAGTGTTTAAATGAAGCCATTCAAAAGATCATCTTATGCCTAACTCTTATGAGGAGGGTTTGTGACTAAAATAAGCTCTTTTAGTGCCCTCTTTCCCTCTCTAATCTCTCTTCCTCCATTCACCTCCTACCCTCACACCCAGGAGAAGAGAAACTGAGATAATACGACAGGGTCATTACAAGGTAGTGCCATGCATGTAGGTGTTCCTTAAGGGTAGGTTTGATCATCCGATTCTATCTGTTCTGCTCCATGGATTTAGTGCCTTGTAAGTGCTGTGTGTACTACCAAAAAGGAGGGTGTTCCATTTGGGTTGGGTCCCCCTGATTCTACCACTTACCCAACAGATTACTGGGTCTCTTGCTGGTGGAACTTAGTTATGTTTCCTGGCCTACGACGGTAGGATATTCCTTTATTAATCATGATGAAGCCGATAGTGGTCTGCACTTCATTTAGCTATAGAGTGGAAAATGATGAAAACTAGCATTTAGATAAATAGATAGACAGATATGTTTGGACCCATAGTTAGATATTTTTAATTTATGTTATCACATAAATTTTCACAGTGCCAAAGTGGGGCACATTACCATTTCCATTTGAGATCAGGATTCAAAGATTCTGAGAAGTGGAGAGCATAAACTGTAAGCAAAAGGGATAGAACTTGAACCCACATTTAATTCAATCAAAAATTTTTTTAAATTGTGATTTTGTACCTATCCAACTTTTCCTTTAGAAATACGAAGGTAGAATTTCTTTCCTTCTAAACCTAAGGTTTAGAACTGCTAAGGAACCTGAGGTCATAATAGGAAGAGTTATACCCTGTTCCTGACCTTGATGGAACTGGGTCTTTAAATCTGAATTTACCACTACTGAGTGTGAGTGTGTCCACAGGCAGTCATTTATGGAGCCTTATAGGACTGAACAGGGATTCGTTATTATTCGTAGCCTCCATCAAAGACATTAAGAGTTCTATAGAAAAGATCTGGTGATTCTGTCTTCCTCATGTGCCTGACTTTCAAATCTTACTGTGGGGTTTCTGAGGTCCAGGTAATGAAATACAGATGCATTTCTCTGATGACCAGAATGTGAGGGTTACAAACATTTGGTTAGAATATTCAGCACTTATAAATGCGAACCTTGCCATAGTGGCATTCTTATTATTCCAAACCTTAGAGTCAGGATTTCCTAGTCCTGAGGACTAATATGAGCCTTATTTTTTCTGTTTAACCACAGACACAATGGTCACTTTAAAGGCCTGAGGGTTAAACCAATTGCTGTAGGTTGATACAACATATGCATAAAAACACACAATAGCAGTTGATATCTAAAAGGCCAAATGAACGCCATGAACATTTTTGTTGGAATCTGTGGTTAAAAATCATTTAATCAACTTCTGGTCATGGCTTATGATTAAGAGAAGTAATCAGCAACTATTAGTTGGGGCATATTGTTTTCTATTAAGCAATGCACTAAATTTTGTTTATCTTATAGATACTACTCATCCCTACTTAACTCTACACATTTCAACTATTTCCAGTTAATGGATGGGTTATTGTGGTGTTTTGTCTTTAATCTTGCAATTTATACTAATGACATTCCCATTATAAACTCATTCCCCAGCTGGCTTTAAAAAATAATATACAAACAGTTACATTTTTGGCAATATTTTCCCCATACCATTACATAGCAGATATCAAAAGTCAAAATACTGCAGTATTTTAGAGATTACTGTCACGTATGGCTCCCATAGCAGAGTTGAGGCAGATGGTGGTACAGAAGGGGTGGGAGACCTCGCCTCCCATGTTCTCAAAAAGCAGAACGAAGCAGACATTACTCTGCCAAAGCCTTGCGATATTTGGCCCCAAATAAAGTTGGACCTTGTCCTTCTGTTTCTCCATCTTTTTCCCACCTTCTGTGTGGAAACCATGTCTGTTTCAGTCATCATGCTGCTATGTACACTCTGCCAATACAGGCATGTGTGCATGGCCCAAAACATGGAATCCAGGCATGGGATGAACCCCCAAGGCATTCTTTCTCTATAAGTCAGAGCAGTCAAGATGTCAACAGCACCTTGATATTATGGCTTAGGTATTTTTTCCAAGATGGAATTCTAAAATTCTACTCACCAATAATTTTTGCCAATTGATGATCTGAGAATTTTCTTTTCTGTCTACATCATAGGTAATTACTGAGTTATATAAAAATTAATTGATTTGTCTGAGTGGTTGGATCCTGTGGTGCCAATCATCCTGAGAGTTAGAATTTTAGGGGCATGATAAAACTTCTATTTTCAGCTCTAAACATTGATTTGCTTAAAATAAAGTCTCTGTCTTAATTATAGTCGTTGATACCTTCATACCTATAATCAAGGCACAGCATTTCATGGAAGCAAACTTCATGGTGAGACTTACAACAGAAATACGAATAGAAACTTGGATTTATAATGTTTTAGTGACATTGTCCTGGCAGCAAGAATTAGCCTGTGTTTTGCCTTTTGTTAATTTTATGCTTTTGCTTCTTTTCAAAAACTCAAAGCATATAACTTAAGGAAAGGGGTAGTTTGACATTTTCCATTTAATTCTGTCATTTTGGACAGCCAGTTTGGTTAAGATGTACAAGTTTCTTATTCCTTTGACTATAGTTATAGAGTGATGGGGCAGTGAACAACAGCCATGCTTAATCTCCCTTGGCAAAATTCTATAGTAGTGAAAAGTACATACCTCAGTGCTTTTCCTCATTGTGTCCCTCTTCTTCTACATCTTTCTCCTCAGTAATGCCACATTCATTAGCTATTTCATCCCTACAGAAATTTGTTCCTAAGATATTGTCCACATCAAACTCAAGTTACATATTTTTCACTTGGTTCATTTTAAATCTCTCTTGGGAGAATTGCATTTTGTTCCTTATCTCTAAATAATAATAGAGAAGCTTTTAACTTTTATTTAGAATCAGCGAATGAAGAACTATAACAAATCTTAAACATGTCTGGTACATTCTTATAATCCATGTATTCATTTGTTTTCATTCTTTTAAAAATTATTTTTGAATGTCTGAATGCACTGAGTGCTATAACAGGTGTTAGGCATCAAGAAGATGTAGTTCTTTCTGAAGGTGATTTATACCCTAACAACCTAGTAAGTAAGGAAGTAAATTAAATAATATAATGAAAGCACAGAATTATAATGCAAGGGTACTGTCTTTACAAGATGCAGTCCAGATTAAAAAAGGGAGGAATCTAGTGTATCTGATGAAACAAGTCAGGCAAGGCTTCATGAAGGGAGTTATATTTAAGAAAAGTGTTAAAGAAAGTATATGTGTGTGCCAGGGAAGCAGAGGGAAAAAGCATTCAAGGCAAAAGTTTTGGATGGATGAGGGGGAAAGGATATTCAACATGAGGCAATGTTACACTCTCAGGGATCTGCAAAGAATTTGCAAACTTGTAATATAAGGGGGGCAGAAAAAGTTTCTGGCAACTGATGCAGGTGGAAAGAAGTTAGGGGCCATTTATGACATGTGGGTGTTGTTTGCTCCAAATTTATTTATGGCCTTAGTGCAACCCTAGATATATCTATTTGATGAAGGCTCTTATGATGGGTATTTTTGTTTTATTGTAGTTCAGATATAATGACATTCCTCTTTTCCTGGTCTACCATGGCAAGAAGCTTGAGCTCCTCTTGGGCAATGCATGGGAAACCATTGAAGGACTTTAGACAGAGATGGAATATGACCAGAATTGCTTCATCAGCAGCAAGGTGGTTAACAGATTGGATAGAACAAGACTGGAGGCACAGAGCATTGGCTATAAATACTTGAAACATCCTGCCCAACAGAAGCTGAATGTAGTCAGTAACAGGAAGGCTATGTGAGGTCTTGAGTAAATAGAATTAACTGGATTAGGTCACTGATTGAATGTAGGGCATGAAGAAGCAGTCTGGGGGAAATTCCAGGTTTCAGGGGGAACTGACAGGTTTCTGGTGAGGATGGTTGGCATTTCAGTGAGAAAGGGAACACAGCAGGAGGAAAAGAGGAGGTAAGCTGAGGGTATTTTGAAGTAGAGGTATGAGTGAGATGTCCCAGGGAATGTCTTGGTAGACATTTGATTCCAAGGATCTGGTGCTCAGGAGATGGCCAGAGGACAGAGACACAAATGTGGTAGTTACCAGCACCAAAAGATCAAGTTATTGCACAGGAGTGGTTACCCAGCAAGTATTTGAAGGGCCAATGAAAGGGAAAAGGGCCATTGTCGGAATACTGTTGAAGGCAGACATTTGAGGAGGGAGAAGAGTTATCACCAGAAGAGATCAAGAAGGAATAGTCAGCAATATGGAAAACAAACAAACAAACAAACAAAAAACTAATGTACAGAAAGGGAGAATTATAGAGGATTCAGAGGAGAAACTAGAAGCCATAAGATTGTTAATTCAGAGTTGTAATGACACGGGAAAACTTGTGGGGAAACAGAGTAAGAAAAGGCAGTGGTGGGGTGGGGGAGGTACACAGCAAAAATAGACTTTTTTTCTTTTTTGGCTTTTTTCAATGAAAATGCAGGCCGGATGCATATTTTTGAAGTAACCATGACAGGAAGGGGCTGCATGAGGAAAAACAGAGAGGCTAGAAGGAAAACAATCATATTTGGATTGGAGACTTGATGTGTGTAAGAGAAAGTGTCAAAAGACACAATCAGCATCCAGGGCATGCTAAGGAGCTTGAACTTTATCTCAGAGGCAACATCAAAGCACTTTAGGCAGAGCAGAGATAATTCCAGGGTTGTGTTTTAGAAAGAACATTCTGACAGCTTGTGTAGAAAAAGATTGGATGCCAGCCAGCCTATGAAAGGAGATCAGTCAAGAGGTTGGTGAAATCCTGGCCAGAGAGATTGAGAATCTTCAGGAGGGTATGCAAAGTGGGCACCAACCCCATGACCACACTCAGCGATTTTGTTATCTGTCTCTGATAGAGTATTCCTTTTTGGTGGATCCTGGTGTTCCTAAAATAGCCACCAGTGTGAGCAACCGACCACTTGTCTAAGATAGCTCGAAAGGTAGCTATCCACTGTGGCAACTGCATGTGATTATCCTTAGCCTTCACAGGGATGACGTTTCTATTTTCCACTTCTCTATGGCCAAGGTTCAAGTCATGAAGAAAGACTGTGGTTTCAGAGGCAGAACTTTACTTGGCTCCATGGGAGCATCTATGTCTGGGCCTAGTGATGGGCACTCCCTAGAGGCCTGCAGCACACAGCCTCTAGACCACAAAGACAGGTTCTCTCTTTTCCCCATCCTTCATATCAGAAAATTACCAACAGGTATCCTGCACGCTCCTTCTTTCTCTAATCATGAGTTAAAACAGGTGACCTGTACTTAAGGCAGTAGTTCTCAAACAAGGGTAGTTTCCTGCACCAAGGGGACATCTGACAGTATCTAGAGACTTTTTGGTTATCACAACCAGGACGAGGGGGTTGGTTCACTACTGGCATTTGTGAGTAGAGGCCAGAGGTCCTGCTAAATAGCCTACAGGCACAGGACAGACCCCCAACCTCCCAAAACAAAGAATTATCTGCCCCCAAAAGTCATTAGTGCCGGGGTGGAGAGATTCTGCTTTAAAGGACTGAGGTATTCTTTTTTCAAGGATAAGTTTGTTTTGTTTTGCTTTCACCACCTATTATAAAAGTGTACTTTTCAGGTTATCTATTTCTAGCCATGAATGGATCTTCTACACAATGAAATGACAAATTTAATAAATTGTTTATATCAAACCCAAATTCTAAAAAAATTTTACTCAATTATTAAGTATTACTCCAATCTTTTTTTTTTTTTTAATGGTTCAAACAATGCCTATATGTGCTAAAGTCTCCACTCTAGTTGCATCTTGGGCCATGGATAGATAAAACAAAAATGAAAACATGCAGGCAGTTTATCTTATCAGATTTTGACCAAAAATATTTTCAAGTGCCCTGTAAACATTTTGACCATGTACTCAAGCTCTGCTGAATCACAGACGGTAAATGTTCCCTGTTGGAATAGACTGTAAAAAGCAAAAGTCCCAACCTTTATCTTTGTCCGTTGAGACTTAGGCAAAAGGTATGGAACACTATCTTCAAAAATAGACATTATCTAACAGCTTCTCCCCAAAATATTATCTTCACTTCTTTTAATTTGCTGAGGAAAAGATTGTATGTTACAATATTCTCTTCTAAGATATTTTGAGAGGAAAGAACATATTCTGGCAGAATGCCTTTATAAGGTAGGAGACAACTCACACATCTCATAATTAACTAAAAACATGCTAGGTTTATGTTATAAAGATGATCCATGTTCTTTGCAGAGCTTTTCTTAATTTTTGCCTCATTCTGACTTTCATTTCCCCATCTATTATTTAAAATGTTAAAAACAAAATTCAAATAAAATCCTGCACTTATCATCAACAAAACATATGTCAACAAGTCAGATATTTAAGCATCTCACAGTTCAACAAAATGGCTTTAAAAAGGGATTCTCTGAGTTAGGTATCTACACTGAAATAAGCCAACTCCTTGGAATTAGCATGAAGACCAATCAGATGCACAGGAAGCCTATAGATGGATTCTGGTTTGCAGTCAGCTATGTCCTTCCACCTCGCAGGATGCTGATCAGAACTCCCTTTTTAAAATTGTATCTAAATGTGCTTTTAAATGTCATCTTGAAATTTCTAGAAGGGTGCATTGGCACCATATTTTCCCTTTTGACTTTGAGTAGGATTACCAATGAGAAGCAAGTCCTAGAAAGTACTAAAATTCAGTTCTTCTAGGGTTATTTTTTTAAATAAAGTAAAAATCCAATATGACTATAGAGAAACCTATTGCTATTTTTGTTTTATTTTCTTTTTTTAGGATTATTTATTTACTTATTTGAGAGAGAGAGAGAGAAAGAAAGAGCAAGAGAGAGAGAGAGCACAAGCAAAGAGGAAGGGTAGAAGGAGAGGGAGAAGCAGACTCCTTGCTCAGCAGGGAGTTCAATATGAGAGTTGATCCCAGGACCCTGGGATCATGATCTGAGCTGAAAGCAGATGCTTAACTGACGGAGTCACCCATGTGCCCTGTTTTTTGCTTTAGAACACACTCTTAATCTTTGTTTGGTTATAGAACTTCAAAATAAGGGGCCATTTAGATAACGGTTTGCATTATTATGTACCCTCTTCTCTGAGTTGTCTATAATCATCTATCTGTCATTGCATTTATCACATTGAATCTGAATTATCTCTTTATGTGACTATCTCCCCCATTAGAGTGTAGAACTTTGAGCTAAGGACTCATATTACTATATTATTTTTATTCCCAACATCTAGTCCAACTATAAAAATGAATGAATGAATGAATGGAGTTGGATAGATGAGTGGATGGAGATGGACCACTGAGAAGGTGCATGGAGAAGAGGTTAAAGGCAATATTAACTTGGACCCAGAAGCACCTGGAACATAGATTATTAATAGATTTCAGTATAGAAATAAATAAATAACTTCAGGTCAAACTATGCTTAGGGAATTCTGAGTTTATTTTATATAAACCGAAGGACTCAGAGACTGTACTTGGTCCATGTGCATTGTGAAATTTTGGGAAGAATAGAATGTGTATCATTTGACTATGTTTATTAGTTGACTCTGGAATGCCCCATATCTTTTCTGGAAGCGGCATTCAGTGAAACACATTTTGGAAAATGGCTAGCTTATAGATAAGGATCTTTGGTGCACCACCTTTAAAAGGAAGTGAGAGGAGAATGCCTGGATGGCTCATTTGGTTAAGTATCCACTTTAGGCTCAGGTCATGATCTCAGGGTTTTGGGATTAAGTCCCACATAGGGCTCATTGCTCAGTGGGGAGCCTGCTTCTCCATCTCCTTGCTGCTACCTCTGCTTGTGCGCACTCTCTCTTTCTCTTTCTGACAAATAAATAAAGAAAGAAGTTAGAGAGCCATTTATGAGGGGAAAAAAGGAGGAAATAGAAATTTGGTAGGGAGATTTGGAAATCTTATCTTCAGAATAAGTAGTATGGATATATGAAAAAGAAAGTTTTCTTAGATTATTAGGAAATGGATTGAGCTCAATTTCATAGGCAAAAAACAAAACAAACAAACAAACAAAAAATAACCTAAAAAATGCATAAAGATTTAGAGTGGAGTTCCCAAGCTAACCAAGAGGCAAAATATCCAATCGTACCTGCTTTCTCTGTTTTAACTTCCTCACAGTTGTATGTGAAAGTGTATTTAACTACTTTTGTGTTGCTTACCAATGCCTTACATAATATACAGACCCTCTCGAACATTCCTGCTGTGCTATCAGCACTCAAGGCTCTTCGCTCTCCTCTCTTTCCACTATAGCCACAGGAGTCCTTGCTGCCCTTGCAGCATAAAGAACACACTCACCTCAGGTCCTTGTGCTATCTTTTCCCTGAGTCTGGAAAACTCTTCCTTAAATGGGTACCTCCTTAAGGATTCCTCCTTTACCTAAAATATCCTGCCACAGCTTCTCTTGGTCTTCTTTATGTTTCTTCACAGTGCTTACCACTGCCTGGCATATTGCTTATGTGTGTATTGTTTTATTTCCCTTTACTGGAGCATAACCTCAATAGGGCCCCAGGTCAGGAGTTAAGGATCTAATGGTAAATTCAATAGAGATGATCCTTGCCCTCAGGGGGCTGCCAGACTCAGATAAATTTAGATCTCTCTCCTCCGCTCCCACTGGACTGTTCTTAGCACCTTTGATGAACTAAGAAAACCAAGGATGATGCAGTAATACTAAATTTTCTCCAAATTTGCCAAAGGTATGATAAATATCCTGGTCACAGAACTTTTTCACAATGTTACTGTGAGCTCAATGAGATGATGTGTCTGCACCAGCTCTTTGTAAAAGGTAAAATGCTGTAGAATCACATATTACTAATAGTGTTTAAACCAGCACTTACTTTTCATTTAAGCTTATATTCTGATCCAAATTAACAACACAAAAAAAGCACCAATCTTTCAAATGAATAAATTGTCCCTAGGCATAGATTTAGTACATTCAGAAACACATTAGCAATTTCCGGCTCACCAGCTTCTAGAATTCTAATTCTGGAAGGGACCTTAGAGATCACCTAGTGCAACCCCCTCATTTTCATATTTATGCTTACGGCACTAATTATTGCAATCTATTGCAATGAGCAGTGGTCGAGAGGCACTAACAGACTCAGAGGACTGTTCCATGTACTTGGCCTCTAATTGGTGGTTAAAACTCAATTTGGGCATAAGAGGAGGGATTTCTTTTTTCTTTTCTCCCCCCCCCCCCCGCTTCTAATTTCTTTCTTTGCTGAAGAGTGAGAAAGGAAGAAGTTCTATATTAGAAATTGTTTGGTTGAACTTGTCTTCCCTTGCTGAAGTACATTTTGCTATTTGAGGGACAATAATCTGGATTGAAAATTGTTCATTGCGATGTTCTGAACCATTCTGATGTTAATATTTGGATGTCAAAAATTCAATGGGCTTCATGATCTAGTCAGACATCAAACAGAAAATAGAGCAATGATCCCACCAGAGAAAAATGAATGGATCATTTTATTAAAATGCATTTCAAGGGGCCCGTGGGTGGCTCAGTTGGTAAAGCAACTGCCTTTGGCTCAAGTCATGATCCCAGGGTCCTGGGGTAGAGCCCCACATAGGGCTTCCTGCTCAGCAGGAAGCCTGCTTCTCCCTTTCCCTCTGCTGCTTCCCCTGCCTGTGCTCTCTTGCTTTCTCTCCTGTAAAATAAAAATATAATATCTTTAAAGAAAATTAAATAAATAAAAGTAAATGCATTGCAAGAACTGGCACAATGATCTTCTTAATGAACCACTTCAAAAGTCAACTTGTAAGGGCAACTGGGTGGCTCAGCGGGTTAAAGCCTCTGCCTTCCGCTCAGGTCATCACCCCAGGGTCCTGGGATGGAGCCCTGTTTCAGGCTCTCTGCTCAGCAGGGAGCCAGCTCCCCGCCCCCCCGCCGCCTCTCTGCCTGCTTGTGATCTCTGTCTGTCAAATAAATCAATAAAGATCTTCCAAAAAAAGTCAACTTTTAGAACTACGTGTAGGCATTTGCTAGTGACACTAAAGACTTTAAGAAATCTTTATGCCATTCTTATAAATCTACTAACAATTTGAAAATCCCCATTGCCATAATTTGCAAATGTGAGTAAAGATTTATCTTGTTTTTTTGTTTTTGTTTTTTAAGTTTTCAGGGGATAGGGGTAAGGAGAGAGCTTATCCCCCTTTCAAACCTTTTTATTCTTTATCAAAGTATTTTCGTTAATTAAATTCAAGGTGACTGAAATGCTCTTTTAGCCAAAATTGTTACACAAGATTTGCAGGTTTCATCTAAGTTTTTATTATAATTAGCTAAAAAAAAAGTTTCAGAATACACTGGCAAGAACAAGATTAATAGACTGAACATATAAAGAATAGCAAAAGAATACTTTTTAGTTGGATAAAAACTGTATTGTGTGCTGTAGTTAATATACTCTTAACACGCTCTTTTTAAAAGATTTTATTTACTTATTTGTGTGAGAGAGAGAGAGCTAGAGAGAAAGAGAGAACTAGAGAGAGAAAAGCACTAGAAGTGGGGAGGGGCAGAGGGAGAGGGAGAAGCAGACTCCCAGCTGAGCAGGGAGCCAGCCCAGGACCCTGAGATCATGACCTGAGCTGAAGTCAGATGCTTAACCAACTGAGCCACCCAGGTGCCCCATATTTTTATATACTATACTCTTAAAACACTTTTAAAAAATTGTACTATATTTAAACAGCTTTTTAAATTCTACAATACCCAACATCTGGTTTAACTAACTCTTTTACATGTATTCACTCATCACTTTGGGATTGTGGACATAGGCTAGACTGTTTACCAAATGGATTTTCAGGCAAAGTTCCACTGGTAGAACTGAACAAGGATAGCAACACTTATGCATCATACCAGCATATGACTAATAACTCCAGGCAATAAGATAGAGATCTGTGTTTAGTAATAAAAATGTAATCATAAAAGTGTAACTCACACTGGAGTTTCTGTCCTGCCAAGCCAAGTTACCATCAGCAAACATGTTAGTGCTTGACAGCATATTTCAGCACCTTAATATCAGAAAATAAGGAAATGCCTATTTTATTCAGAACTCAACAGATTCCACCTACTTAGGCATCTCCCAACTTGTGGGCTGAATATAATTTTAAAATTCTGATTGCTCAATAACTGATAATCATCTTTTAGAGATCGTGTCTCTTTTTCAAGAGGCAAGCAGTAATTTGTAGCAAAGGTGGTTTTTAAAATGAAAGGTCTCTAATGTTTCATAGTTTTTTAATACCCTGTAACTTTTTTAACAAGGATATTTTATGACAAATTCATTCTTTTCTTCCTCATTCCCTGTGTTGAGACAAATGTTTCCTATCATTAAGACTATTTTTTATGGTTCTTCTCAAGTCATTCATTTCACAGACATATATTGTGTTTCTTTTCTCAGAAACGGCAACACTATTAAAAGCTAAGGGTACAGAACTGAATGAAACAGTCCTTTCCCCACCAGGTGCATACAGGGTTCCAGGATAGGCATTCATGGTTGTAAATACAAGATAACTCACCACAGAGGAAGAAATGCCTGTAAAGAGAAAGAGACAGTAGCTTTAATTCTAGAGAAGAAATAGAAATTTTCCCGAAAATAAGACAGAAAAGTCTACTTTGGGTATAGAGACTAGCACAACTAAGGCACAGAGTGGTTTGTGAAGGTACATTCATTTCTACCAAATGGTGCAAAGTTGAGAGCACCTGGACTGGAGAGGCCAGTGAGGAGTGATGCAGGGGAATATAGGTGGGCAATATTTGAATGAGCTTTTTATAGGCAATGCCAAAGAATGTGGATTTTATCCCAATAAAATGAAATGTTACATGGTATTAAAATGCTAATTTAGACTTTCAAGAGTCTTTCCTGTTTTTTTACCTGTCAGTTAGAATCTACATCCTGGTTGGGTTCACTTACATCAACTACTTACCCAAGAACTGCTTTAACACCAGAATTGTACAGTTGTGGAGAACAGTCCGAGAACAAGACTATCATGCAGATTCATTCATGAGGTTTCTCTGAGTGGTAGCATCCAGCAGACCCTCACACAAAGCCTTGGCTCCTGGGTCTGTAAGGGATCAATGTCCAGAGCAAGACTGGAGGATTGATTTTGGAACTTTAGGACAAAACCGTAAGGCATATCTCTGTCACTGTGGCCGTGGTCCTATACATGGGTAGAGCAGGTAGATGGCTGCATGTTGAAATTCCAGGCACGTTAAAAGAAATAAGTATCTAACATCTACCCAAGGTATCTAACATCTACCATTGGATCCATCCCATTGGGAAAGGCATTGCCCACTGAAATGGCCATTAACACACAAGCAAGTGCCCAGGAGTTATCCCATATGCATATTACGTGTCAATAGTTCTGGCTCCCTGAAGGACACCGTGTGTTCAATGTCATCTCAATTTGAAGGAACTAGTAAGTAAATTGGAACCTGAAGGATTGACTTTTCCACCCTGGCCAAAATAAGAGCAGAGTGCAAAGTTTGAAGGAGGCAGAACAAGAGAATGGATGGGACTAGAGAGAGGTGTAGGAAGGCTTTGGTTTCTCCTGGAATACCTATTATATTACTATTCTGAAGGCTTAAAAGCTTGCTTCACTAAAAGTCATGCAAACTGAAGGGGAAAACAGAAACTAAAAAAAACGAACAAAACACATTTGTGGCTAACTAAGTTACAGGTGTCTGTGTGCTATCAGCTAGATAGTTAGTTAGATTTAAGTCCTCTTCCAAGATGGAGAGAATCCTCAGCCCTCTCTAGACTCTGGCCATTTGGTTCAGGTGCCATCAGTCTTTTGACATTACCTTGGTTCTACTTGTTTCCATGGGGTGGAAGCTTCTTTCTCATATGAATCCAATAATTCATCTCCCTAAATGTAGACTGACTGTGCAGTTGCCTCTTTCTCCAAAGTCCTAGAGAATTCCAGGATCTCAAACAGATCTGACTAGCCCCTGGCATCTTTTATTTTGTGCTATTTGTGTGTAATGACCCCTGTCATTATCTAAAAGTAGCTTGACTTTGACCTTTTGGTGACCTCTTCTCACCTTGAACTCTTCCGTGCAGTGTCATGCCTCTAATGGCTTACAATAGTCCTCCTCTTCTCCTATACCAAAGCCCCATGTGCCCTTCTTTTCTACCTGGTAAGCTGCTGCTTTGTATTTGAAAACTGCGCCCCTGGGCTACCTGCATTAAGCACTGAGCTCCTTAACTAATCAAGGATTTAGTCCCAATTATTCCCTCCATTAATTTCCCTGAAGTCTACGTGAGTGAGCAGGATTTGCAGAGGAGGGGTGTAGTAAGTTACAGTGTTCCAAAGCCCCATTATCACTGTGTATTAACATCCATGGACTACGGGCTTAAATAGTAGGTATTATAACTAGATAATATGTATTGGACCCTTCCTGTGTGTCAAGCCTGTATAAATGTTTTACACTTTAAAGTTTTAGCTCTGAACACAACCACAGCACCATAGAGCAAGTTAGAGGCCAGTTCTCTGCACATTCCAGGAGTTTATAAAGTGTATTCACAATAAAACAAAAAGGTACATGAGATCTTATGAGCCAGAGAGGGAAGCTTTCGAGCAATATTATTAATAAGCATTTTTTCTTTGGCTTTTTTTTTTGTCTTAAAACAGCGAAGTTGGAATATAAAGACAAATTTCTTAAGCCTCCTAGAAAGCTTAGGATCTAAAGAACGTGAAAGGAAGCAAAGATCCAACCTGAGCTTTGACCCACTTTTCAAGATAATAACACAGAGAGATCCTTCCTTAGCCCCTGCCCCCACAAAATGCTGGGAGGGATTCTTCATTATCACTTCCACAATTCGTCAATATCCTATTTTCAATTCTATGGTGAAGGAATTTCTGTCCAGTAGAAAAGGACATAAAAGAACTCTCTGTATATAATAGATTCTGCTAAATACCCAGGATTGCATAATCCAGCACTCAATTTAAACAGCCATTCTCCGGGCTCTGATCAGGATACTTCCTTCCAACACTCAACTATTTCCTTCCTTTTTCACAGATAAGTGCCAAATCTTAGACACAACAGCCTGCTTTCAGAAATTTAGAGTATTTCCTGAGTGATAGGACATCAAATCTATAATATGTGATCTTGCCAAAGTAGTGTTTTGGTTTATTCTCAGAACCCACATTATGTTTTAGATCACTATCAGCAAGCACATTACTAAATCTCTGAAGAGTTAAAAAAAATCATATAATATTATAGATACATTTGGCATATTTTTCTGGTATATATTTAACTGTGTTTAAACACAGTAACCATAGATCTAAGACTTTTGCACCTTGCTAATTTTCTTTATTAGGGAGCAATTAAACTGTTCTTGTCACCTTAATGATATTCTTTTTTTAGAGAGAAATTTTAAAGGATCTCAAATATCATAAAGTGTCCAAGTATATAAATATCTGAGACTTCAGAAACTTAGCACTCTATAAATACATCATTATTCTGATAATATCTACTTGCCTTATCAGAATGGTTTAAATGTAGACTCTGCCTTAGCAATGATTATGGAAAGTTATGACTAGAAATGCGGTATTCTTTTTTGTTATTTACTCCCTTCCATTAATGCAATTTTTAATGCCTGGTGCCTCCACATTATGAAGTGTATCCGGGTGTGTGTCTTAGGACAGATTGTTGTTAAAATGTAGTGACTAACAACTCCCAAATCACAGGAGCTTAAAATGACAAAGGTTTATTTCTCATTCACACTTGGCTTCCATCCTGAGGAGGCTCTCCTCTACGTTGTCCTCTCTTAGGGACCCAGTCTGCCCAGGACTGGACAATCAGGCATGTTACAGATGGTGATGATAAAAGAGGGGACATGGTAAATTACACACTGGTTCCTAAAGGTTCCCACGCAAAAATGACAATCACTTTTGCTCACATCCTAAAAGCCAAGAACGAGCCTGATCTCAAAGAAGTTGGAGAGGCGTGTGCTTGGATGCAGAAGAACCGGATGTAACCGAGAAGAGTACTAAGAGCCTGTCTGGTCGTTAAATGTCTAGTCAACTCTTCATCCCACATGGAAAATATGCTCCAGCCCTTTCCAACGTGAGACAACAAATTGCCGTTCAGTCATGGCATCAAGCTCAAAGGGCTGGATCTCTGGGTAACAGGCCGGAGCAGTGGTCTTCACCATAGGAGATGATGTGCAGGAGTCTGCATGTCCCGGCCAGTTCTTACTCACAAACACCCAGGACCCAACAGGGGAACAAAGACAAGATAACTACAATGAACAGCTGCATTCAAATAAAAAAAAAAAAAATGGGAAGACGCACAGCAGACATGGGGCTGGCTATCGTGATTCTAAAATCCTACTGCTCAACTCTTGATGACTCACTGGGATTAGGTGCTAGTTTCACTTCCTGGGAGCAGCTTCCTATCTTTTCTTCTCTGTGGCCTCTGGTTCAGCCACCCCTGCAGATTCTTCCTCTTCTATCACTCTTGTTCGCATCTGAGGTGGGTAGCCAAAGAACATGCTTTCCCTGGTGACTGAGCAGCCTTCTTCAGCTCATGTCCTTCCCCGGGGCAACCAGAAATCCACCGGCCATTTTTTAAAACTCTTTATTTAAATTCAATTTAGTTAACATATAGTGCATGATTCGTTTCAGAGGTAGAGTTTAGTGATTCATCAGGAGCTTATAATACCCAGTGCTCATTACATCAAGAGCCCTCCTTAATGCCCATCATCCAATTACCCCATCTCCCCATCCCCTGCCCCTCCAACAACCCTCAGTTTGCTTCCTTGAGTTCAGCATCTCTTATGGTGTGCCTCCCTCTTTATTTTCATCCCATTTTCTTTTACTTTTCCTTTCCCTATATTCATCTGTTTTGTTTCTTAAATTCCACCTATGATTGAAATCATATGGTATTTGTTTTTCTCTGACTGACTTATTTCACTTAGCATTATACCCTCTAGTTCCATCCATATCATTGTAAATGGCAAGATTTCATTCTTTTTGATGGCTGAGTAATATTCTATTGCATATGTATGCATACACATGCACGCACACACACACCCTACTGGCCATTTAAAGTTTTAAATAGTCTGTCCGTTTCAATCCAGGTTGATGGTCCTTTTGACAGTACAACTTCCTTGAAATTTTAAATTTTTTTTTTTTTTTTTTTTTGAGAGAGCATGAGAGGCTAGAAGGTCAGAGGGAGAAGCAGACTCCCCGAGGAGCTGGGAGCCTGATGTGGGACTCGATCCCGGGACTCCGGGATCATGACCTGAGCCAAAGGCAGCTGCTTAACCAACTGAGCCACCCAGGCGCCCCTGGTTTTTTATCTATTTCTATGTGAGCTTTGTTTTCTAATAACCACACCTATAGATCTTTTGAGATGTAATTTTCTTATCTGCTAATATGTCTTGGCTTTCTCATCCCCAACCTTTCTGTATTTAATTGTAGCTGCATTGAGCCCAGCAAGCTTTGGTGGAGGAACCATAAACTTAGCATCCTTATTCTGAGTCATTTTGTTCAACTTAATGGATTTAACAAACACCACATTCTCAGCGAGACCTTTGCTCTGAGACTCCTTAATTCTTTCAATTATTTTACTAACTGGCATGATGGCCACACCCCCACATTTACTTGTGAAAATGATACACTTGATTGGCCTTTTGGTGATCAGTTTTTTAAGGTTATTTTTTCAACGATGATTTAAGGAATTTGGTCAATATAATGGTTCCATTAACAAAGATTCAAATTGATTTTCTGTTTATTTAGGCCTTAATGATTCAAAATCAAAACTTGGAAAATTCACTTGATGTTGGATAAGCAACAAAATTATGCTTATTCATAAGGTATGAAACTGTTATCAAATCCCCACATTCAGGAAATTTCTAGTTAACCATGAATCTTTTTTTTTTTTTAAAGATTTTATTTATTTATTTATTTGTTAGAGAGAGAGAGCACAGGCAGAGGGAGAAGCAGGCTCCCTGCCGAGCAAGGAGCCCGATGTGGGACTCGATCCCAGGACGCTGGGATCATGACCTGAGCCGAAGGTAGTTGCTTAACCAACTGAGCCACCCAGGCGTCCCATGAATCTTTTTCTTTTTTAAAGGTTTTTATTTATTTATTTGACAGACAGAGATCACAAGTAGGCAGAGAGGCAGGCAGAGAGAGGAGGAAGCAGGCTCCCCACTGAGCAGAGAGCCTGATGTGGGGCTTGACCCCAGAACTCTGGGACCATGACCTGAGCCGAAGGCAGAGGGTTTTTTGTTTTATTTTGTTTTGTTTTGTTTTTTAAGATTTTATTTATTCACTCAACAGACAGAAATCACAAGTAGGCAGAGAGGCAGGCAGAAAGGAGGAAGCAGGCTCCCCGCAGAGCAGAGAGCCCAATGTGGGGCTCGATCCCAGCACCCTGGGACCACGACCTGAGCCGAAGGCAGAGGCCTTAACCCACTGAGCCACCCAGGTGCCCCCGAAGGCAGAGATTTTAACCCACTGAGCCACCCAGGTGCCCCAACCATGGATCTTTAACAAAGAAAATCCAGGGATTTAGGTCCACATTCATGTTTTTAGATATAAAAATTACATACTTTTATAACATGTCCATTTTCATTTCAGTTAAAAATCTAACATGAGGTGGCCTGAAATATTTCTATGACTTTCCCCAACCTTGTATCTAACTGTTTTCAGCAGATTAAAGGCTTGCCCCTTCACCATGGAATGGGAAGATCTATGTCCCCTTCCCCAAATGTGGGCTGTCAGACTGACTATCCAGTGAGATATAGCAGAAGTGACATTCTTTGACTTTGGACCTTGACTTTGAAAAACTGCAACTGCTGCTTTTGCTCTTCCAGAACACTACTTCTCAAATGTGGCCCCCAGGTAAGAAGTCTGTGGTGCAGTCTCCAAAGGTGCTCCTTTATGCCATGGGCATTGCCTTTCAGCATGCATGCCCTCATGGAATTCCCTTTGCTGGAATCTGGGCTGGCCCAGTGACTTGCTCTTGACCCATGGAAATTGGCTAAAATACTGCTCTATAGCTTTGAGGTAAAGTCATAAGAAGCCTAGCAACATTTGGTCTGAGCCTCTTGAAACTCTCACTCTTGGAATGCTCCTTCTAAAAGCTCAGCTGCCAGGACGTAAAAGAAGTCAAGGTCACATGGAGAGGGCACATGGAGCGCTCATTCCAGTGAACAGTCACAGCTGAGCCTCTATCAACAGCCAGGATCCACTGCTGGTCATGGGCCTAAGATTTTTGAGCATCTAGCCCAGTCAAACTTTTGAATAACTGCCCCCTCGGATATTTGAGGGCAACCCAAAGAGAGACCCCAATGCCACGAGAAATAATAATAAATTATTGTCTTGTTACACAGCAATAAAAACCTGGAACCAAGTTTAATTACTCTGAGACCTTCATGCAATGAGGAAATCCTAGCTAGCTAAGTAGAGAGAGAGGGAGGCCATGTGCAGAAACACAAGGAAGCAGATATGCAAGTGACATCTTTTTGGATTCTCCAGACTGTTTTAGCCTCCAGGTGAATGAAGATGACCCCAGTTAACCACATGGAGCAGAGGAACTATGTCACTGAGGCCTAGCTTAGTTCCTGATACCCCAAATCATGAGAAAATAAATTGCTTTCAACCATAACATTTGGGGGTAATTTAATTGCACCATGAGATAACCAAAACATAGACTATTTAGAATTGGGTCTATATATTCGCAGCTAAGTCTTTTTAAAGCTTATTTTTAATATATACAGACATTAACAGGAATGATGGACAGAAGTCTAAGGGTACTTTAGAATATGTGTCTGCATGCATTGGGAAGAAATTATATTACTCACATACTTATGGCCAAACTGTTGGGTGGGAACCATGATGGGAATGGATAGGGGAAGAGACTTGATTTGTATGTATTGGTGGAGGACACAGGCAAGAGGTTATGTAGAAGGATGCAGGACTTACGTCACTTGAGACTCCCAGCTATCTGCCCACAGCATATCGACCAGTGCATGTGTGGGCTGCTTATTCCTTCTACCTCCTTCTCTTTGATGCATTTCTTTTTTCACTTCTCCATCTCCCCATATACAATATATCCTCACTTTTCACTGTGATGCCCACCAGCATGCTAGTTGATCACACGTACTGGAGTATTAGGAGAAAACCAAAGAGCACAACCAATGCATGAGCCTAGCTCTTGATCACGCTTTCCCCAGTTGCCCTTTTTCTTCCAGCTACTCTCGGATCCGCACTTCTCCTCCAGAGAGCAGGTGCTCCTGGGACCAAGACATCTGCTCACTCACCCACAGCCCCCTGCGCTAGATTCCACTGACAGTCTGTATGCGCTGCAGGAGAGGAATGAGTTCATGATATTAGTTGCTCCCCCCAAATCATGCATCTGTCACTTCTTTTCACATTATCATCCTGGTTTGAAACCCACTCTTTTCCAGAAAGTTCCAACCTCAGAAGCTGCTCGGTGATTTATGAACAGTATATTCTTGGACCCCAAAATCCCAGTAGCAGTTTCATTTGAACAACTGTTAACTGAACAGTGTAACTGCAAGACATAACACAGCAGCAGGCTCTGCAACTCTGGGAAGGTGACAGCATGGCTGCCCAGAGGCACTGCTGTAGTCGCTGAGAGTTTTACCCTCCCAGAGCACTGACACCATCCCCTTTGGTCCCTCCTCCAGAGAGAGAGTGCTTTTCTAGCATGTCCCCATCATGCTCAGGTCAGCTCTGCGGAATGTGGCCTGAGATTTTTTCATTTCTTCCATTAAAAAAAAAAAAAATCTAAACTATGCAAATGCTTAGCCCAGAGGAAGAGCTGGCACTTTCATCTTTCAGAATGTAAAGGAAGCAGTGGTAAGAACTGCTAGTCTGGATTTAATTCTAACCTACAAGGAAGGACATGTTGCAGGGGGCGGGGGGCAGGGAGGGAGAAGTGGGGACTCCAAATAACAGGAAACGTAGAAGAAAGAAGTGACCTCATCTTGGAGTTGCTAATTATCGAATAAGAATATAATGAGTACATAGGATCCAAACCAGCCTTTACAAAAGCAGACTTCAAAAGTTTCCAAGAGAATATTAAAATATATACATACGTGTCAACTGGCTAGAGTTTTGAAAGTAACGGGAGATGAAAATTCTTAAAGTAAGCAACAGGAACAAAGGAACAGAAAAGGACACATCGCAGCAACTGTAAATGTTTCCGAAGAGAAAGAAATCTGGGGGAGCCTGTAGTGGAGAGTGTTCTAGAAAGAAATTAATGTGGCTGCAAGAGAAACTGGAGGGACTCACATTTGAAAAAGCCGCACAGGAGAGATGGGAGGGAGAACGTGTGGGCCAAAACAAACAAACAAAAACAACACTCAGCAAATCTAGTGGCAAGGAAGTTAATGTTTCAGTGTAAATTAGGGCTTGCAGAAATGCTCGTAACAATTACAATGCCTTTGAATGGATTTGGATAATGAGGGATAGGGAAGACCATTAAGAGGGATCATTAACAAATGACAGAGAACAAAATAACAGTATTAATAAACATATGTGTTGCCTCAAGAATTCCTATCAGTAAAAAGGAATCCAAATGGTAAAGAGCTAACACACTGTATTTAAATAAAACCAGCGTCTGAACTAGATAAAAGGTATCTGACAGAACAGCCCCAAAATGCTCCCTTCTCTGAGCCCAGGCAGAGAATGGCACAAAAACAGAAACGTCGGCAATCGGAGAAAAAGTGGGGAAGAGGTTTAGGGCTTCAATTCCCCATGTACTGCTCTGCAGACCAGCAGCATGGACCTGGCTTGGGATCCTAATGGCAGGACAGGTTCACGGGCTCCATCTCCAACCTGAAGAACCTGCACTTGAACCAGATTCCCTGGGATCTGCATACACCTTGATGGCTGAAAATTTTGTTCTAGAAAGATGTAGATGGGCAAATAATTTCATTTTCAACACATGTCAATTCTGTATACTAAAGCACTCTGAATTTTGAGCCTAATCTCAGTAGAGCTGGAGAAGGTATTATTCAGAAGATGACTCATGCACACACTGAAGGGCTACAGGAGCCTCAAGGACTGGCAGAAGTCCCCGAAAAACAAAGCAAGCAAACTAAACCTACTGAAAAGCTGACTCTGGGGTGGGAGAACAGAGAGAGCGCACCATGTACGTTCTGTTTGCTTTTTGTCCTGTTTTTGTTTTTCTCATATGGGGCAGGACAACATAAATGTTAAGAACAAGGGTTCTGGGGATGCCTGGGTGGCTCAGTCAGTTAAGCATCTGCCTTTGGCTCAGGTCATGATCCTAGGAACCTGGGATCCAGCCCAACATGGGGCTCCTTGCTCAGTGGGGAGTCTGCTTCTCCCTTTACCTCGGCCCCTTCTCCCTGCTCATGCTTTCTCTCTCGCTTTCTCTCTCTCTCCTTCAAATAAATAAATAAAATATTTAAAAAAGAAAAAAAAAAAAAAGAACAGAGGCTCTGGTGCCTGGTTATTGGGTTTACAGCTTAGTTTTGTCACTGACTGTGTGACTTTAACCAATTGTTTAACTTCTTGGTGACTCGGTTTCCTCACCTAAAATGAGGGAAATGATAGCGCCTGTCTCAAAGATGACAGGGAGAATGGCATGAGTTGCTAAAAGTCAAGCACTCCTTAAAGTGTGGAGCCTGGTTTGGGTTCTGGAACAGGAAAAGGACATTGGTGGAAAAACTGGTGAATTTCAAATAAAGTCTGTAGTTTAGTTGATAGTAGTGCCCCAATGTCATTTTTTTTAGCTTTGATAAATGCACATGGTTATATAAGATTTCACGATGGGGGTACCTGGGTGAAAGGCATATGAAACTCTTTGTACTATGTTTGCATGTTTTTCATAAACCTTAAAGTATTCCAAAATAAAGTGTATTAAAAAAAAAAAAACTTCTGTAAGATAGTGCCTAGCATGAAATGAACAGTAATGCGAGCTATTATAATTGTTATAAAATGTTTATTTATAGTCCATATATAGAAATCTAAGGATTCTAATCTAGGCATACTCATCCTGATTCAGCAGTCTTTTCTTTCTTTTCTTTGTAAAGATTTTATTTATTCTTTTGAGAGAGAGAGACAGTGACAGAGAGCACAAGCAGGGGGAGAGGCAGAGGGAGAAGGAGGAGTAGGTTCCCCGCTGAGCTGGGAGCCAGATGTTGGGGCTTGATCCCAGGACCTGGGGATCATGATCTGAGCTGAAGGCAGACACTTAACCATCTGAGCCACCCAGGTGCCCCCAGCAATATTTCTTGAGTGAAGGTAAGTTGCAGGTTTTGAGATAGCACAAAACTGTGAGGGAGCCAGGGTAGTTAAAGCTTGTATCAACTAGGTTCTTTACTGGAAGAGACTCTGACTGTAGCTTTGGTGCTGCTTACAAAACCAAAGGAGACACAGAATCATGGGTCTTGGGAAGGGTGGGGCCAGGGAAACTCTGGGGATCTACGTGGCAGGAAAGTTAGACAGTCTTGAGTGGCACAGAGCTCAGGATATGTACCTGACGCTAATTTTCATCTTTGGGCCCCTCCAAGACTCATGTTCCATTAGTCCAGCCTGGGTGATGTGTTCCCTCTGGAGTCCAGCACGTGAACAGAGAGTGAGGAGGAGGGCTATAATGACAAGGAAGGGGCAGAGAGACGAGAGACTGGGCTGATAAAAAGAAGGGAAGTCCAATGTGGCCATAACCATAGTGTTGAAAAGACTTTAATAAACTAGGGAAGGATTCTAATGATATAAAGTCTGGCTTTAAAGGTTAAATTTGTTTTATAAAGGGAAGAAAAATTAAGCTAAGAGGCTCTAACTATCTGTAAGAGTAGTGTGAACCAACCAGTCATGTCATTACCCAAATACCACAATATAAGGATGTTGGAGCTTGCATCCAGGGGTAAAGTTTCTCCTGATGGCAGCACTTAATTAGAAGGTCTTTGTGCCCTAGTTTCGGTTCTTTATTTCAGTGGGATATTGCCAGTCCGGAATCAATAAGGTAGTGTTCTTGGAAGTTCTGTATTTCTGCTCAGTGGTCTGCAAAGTGGGATCTGTGCATCCCAGGGAGGAGCAAAATAACATGTTTGGGTGAAGGTGAAATATTGGAGCTGCTATGAATATTTATATTTCATATAGAGAAGTAAATTCATTCATCTTCACTGATACTTATTCTACAGTTTGCATTGCCACTGTTGTGCTCCCCGGGATCGGAGGTTAGGGAGTTGTATGTCACATACCATGCATTACACATGGGGTTAGAGCCCAAGTTCGACCCTGCTTCCCACTGTCTCCTGGCCTTTTGGTAGGCTATAATGTGCTTTAATTTAAATGGACCCAGTTAGAGGGGTTTGGAAGTAACATGAGAAGGTTCTCTCAAAGAGGTACCAGATCAGGGGTGCCTGTGTGGCTCAGTTACTTAAACGTCTGACTCGATTTCAGCTCAGGTCATGATCTCAGGGTCCTGGGACTGAGCCCTGTGTCAGGCTCCTCACTCAGCCAGGAGTCTGCAGAGATTCTCTCTCTACCCCTCCCCCACCCCCTCAAATAAAAAAATAAATCTTAAAAAAAGGGGGGGGGAGGCACAGATCAGAAGTAGCACTAAGAATGGTAGAACAAAGAAACCAAAATGGAAAATCATGTACTTGTGTTCCTAGCGCAAGCTCCTCATTAGGTACATTGAAAGATAAAAGTAATAATGATCTAAATAAATCTGTAAGAAGCTGGCCAACAAATTCAAAATGGTCAAGAAGAATATCTGAACACCAGATTTATATCTACAACACTGAATGATGAAGGTGTCCCTAAATCAGCAACTCTGGTGCAACTCTGCCCCCAAGAGAAGAGTCGGGATGTCTGGAGACATTTTCACATCTCAGAATGGGAGATGCTACTGACTTAGAATGGTTAGAGGCCAGAGATGCTGCTTTAAAACCTCCTATGTAGGCGCCAATGGGTGGCTCAGCTGGTTAAGCAGCTGCCTTTGCCTCAGGTCATGATCTCAGGGTCCTGGAATAGAGCCTTGCTCTCTCCTCAGCTGGGAGCCTGCTTCTCCCTCTCCCTCTGCCTGCCGCTCTGCCTATTTGTGCTCTCTATCTCTCTGTAAAATAAGTTAAAACAAACAAACAAACAAACAAACAAAAACTTAAAAATAAATAAATAAATAAAACCTCCTATGGACAGGACAGCCCCCTACAACTTAGAGTTTTCTGGCCCAAAATGTCCATAGTGCCAAGGGTGAGAATCCCTGCTTAAATGTGTATTGTTTAAGATATTAGCAAATAATAGAACTACATCCATACTATTTATAAAGTAACACATATGACATATATGTATATATATAAAGTAACATGTGTATTATGTTTATGTATAAAGTAACATATCGCAGTGTGTGCTCAAAATACTTTTATGATAGGGGACTGTAAATAAAAAAAAGATTTGGATGTCATCAGAATAGCACATAATGGATGCTTGATACAGGTTATTGTTTTGCCTTCATTGAAAGAGTGGTTAAAGTTTTTGAAGAAATTATTGAAAGATCTGCGATTGAGGGAATCAAAAAAAGAAAAAGGAACTTTGTTAGCTGTTTTCAAAAACCTAAGAGTATTTTGCAGAAGAAAGATTTGTCTTAGCAGTATTTTTCCAGAGGGCAGAGCTAAGATGACTGGAATCAAACATCAAAATATCAAAAACTCTATTTTGATAAAATAGAAGGAAGATTTCTTAAAGACAATTTTAGGGGTTATGCAATGAAATGAGCTGCTCTCCTAGAGGAAATTCTCACTTGGGATGGGACATTGGCCAAGATGAGTTACGTGGGCCTCAGCTCAGCAATTCTGCAATTTTGTTCTTAAAATAAATGAACAGCTTTTCAAGCTATTTATGTTGTACTCCAATGGGCCACCTAGGTATATAAAGCATAGGTTGCAAATTTGTGGTCCTCAGAACTGTGTTTTCCAAAATGGTGTTTAAAAACATTTTAAAATTAATACCTAACATTTTTTTTTTTACTTTATTTAAGCTTTATTTAAACATATGATGTAACCCCACCACCCTCACCCAACCCCTCTTCCCCCCACCCCCCTCAGTTTGTTTTATGACATTAAGAGTCTCTTTTGGTTTTTCTCCCTCCCGATCCCATCTTCTTTCATTTTTACTTTTCCTACCACCTTAACTCCCACCCCCGTTGCATCTCCACTTCCTCATATCAGGGAGATCATGTGGTAGTTGTCTTTCTCCAGTTGACTTATTTCGCTAAGCATAATACGCTCTAATACCTAACATTTTAAAAGCAAGAGACCTTCCATAAACAATACTGGTTTCAGTTTTCTCTTACAATAAGAAAAGATAGGGTAGCTCCAGGTCCGTGTTCCTTCATGGCGACAATAAGGTAGGATTGTCCACTTTGCTCATTTCTGTGACCTGCCTTGGCCCTAGAGAGTTTGAGTCTCAGAGCTGGGTAGTGGTTGATAAAGTTAACTCTAATGCCACATACTGTGGCTGCAAATTCTTCTGCCATCATTTACTAGTGGTATAAACTTGGGTAAATTACTTCATGTTCTTTTGCTTTAATTTTCTTATCTCTGATATGATAACAATGATACCCATCTCATGAGATTGTATAGAGATGAACTGAATTCACTGTGAGCAAAGTCCTTGAAAGAGTCCCTGGCACAGAACAAGTGCTCAGTGAGTGTCTGTGATTGTTATTTGAGTTTGTGGCTCCTGGTAGAAAGGCCTTCTGCGTGCCTTTCTTGTACAATTCTCAATGGAGTGTTTGAGTCAACATCGTTTCCTTGATCTGACATTACCCTCTAAGTGCATGTCATGTGAGGAACACAAGATGTTTCCATCCAGACTTGGAAAAAAGAGTCCTGGCCATTTTCAAATGTCAGAAGCTCATAGTGGAAACATGAATCTACAAAACAACATTGGGGGAGCCGAGGCACCATCACTATAGCTTAACAAAATGATCCTGGAGACTAGGAGGTGGAAACTCAAAAAAGAAATTTAGACTGGATGGAAAGGATAATATTTTTTTAAAAATGTGTCTCACAGCACTGAAGAATAACTTCAGTTCCCAGAGACTGCTAAAGCACCATTTTATCCGCTAGAATATGCCAATTAGTTGATCTACAATGAAACATGAGTTAGGATTCCATTGTCATCTTGCCTAACTAAAATGAAAGGTTTGTTTCATATTACTTGCTTTCTGTAGTTTTATAGAAAAATTGAAAAATGAGTAACCTCCATTAGAAAATATATTGGATTTAGTAAATTTTTACCAGTGAACAAAAACTGGCTTTGATATCAGTTATATAACCTTCTTATTTTTGGATCAGGCTGAACATAGATGGTATACATACCTTTCAACATTGGTTGCTATTCAGAGCAAAACCACAAAGCCCAGAAATTGCAGGTTCGTTCACTCTCCAGTGCTTAACAATCTCCCAAGGAAGACAGATGCATTTTCCAAGATAGTGGTTTCATCAAAGAACAGCCTATAATGACAGATAAAGAGCTGCCTGGTGGCTTTTTCAAGGATTTACTGAATACTAATAGGACACAGCTTTGTCGGAGAAGAAGCCTTTGTGGTCAATGATTGCCTTGAGTCATTAAACCTGACCACCAATTGTTTTGCCCCCCAGGATCTACTTTACCAAACCATGGAAAATATAATAATCAGATATATTTTTTAATCACTAAAAAAGAAGCTGGAATGTGAAGTATGTACATGTTTATGCAATAATGACAAAGATTTGTGTCTGTGTCAAGTGATTTCTGTTTCATTACTATAGTCCTTTACTGTTCGTGCAGAAGGCAGAATGAGATGACCCTGAATCAAATCCTAGTAAAGGGAGTCTGAATCCCCACCTGGATTTATATAAGTGTACTTAACGGGACATCTTGTTCACATACCTCCTGAACTACACAATTAAGCTTTCCATGTTGTATGGAAAGAAATATTAATGTATGTTAACATATGCCCTTAATATATTCTGCTTTATATTTTTCTCTCATTATTTATAATACATGGGTCTAGCCTCCCCAATTATAATATCTATTCCATGAGATCATAGATCCTTCTAATACCTCTTCTCTTCCTCTATGTTGATGCTAACAGAGAATTGGGTACATACCATAGGTTTAAAAACCCATGCTGATTGGTTGAATAGTAAAGATTGCAGATGCAGGGAGTGACTAGAAGAAAGATCACAAGGTTCCAACAGAAGCTGAGTTTTCAAAGGATTAAATGGTGACTTAGAAAGTGACTTGGTTGAAGGGAAAACACTGAGAAGGTGACTTGTCCCAACACTATTGACTCAGGAGCTTCAAAACAGTATTGGATAGTGGATGGTAGAGAGAAATACTTAGCTCTACCAAAATAGATACAATCTTGGGACCATATTCAATTTCCTTAAGACACTATGGATTAACATAATGGATTGAGAACCAGATTCAGTTCTTTGAAACATTTATAGACACATTTCCCCCTCACTTTGCACTGTTTCTAATCACCATCATTGTTGGCTTATTTAGGAAGATGTATAAAAAAGTAATTTCAGTGGTGTATGGTTGCCTTATTCACTATTATTAGCCATAGAAAATATACTCACTATTCTTCTGGAACCTATATTCTCACCCCCTATTTACTTGTGATATCAATGAAATGTATTGTCTAGAAGTTGTCATCCCATAAAGATTTCAACCTGATATCTTAACGTGTTGTCAGTCAAGTGTCTGCACTGAGGTCATGAACAGCCAAGAAGTGAAAATGATGCCCTCAGTCCTTTTTCTAAAGGTGCCAAAGGAAGAGTGAGTGTCACACTCACTGTTTCATGACTTTAACAAAAAGCCATGATGACTTTTAAAAATATATATTTATTTATTTGAGAGAGAGAGAGAGAGCACAGAGGGAGAGGAAGAGGGAGAAGCAGATTCCCAGCTGAGCAGAGAGGCTGATGTAGGGCTGGTCCCAGGACACTGGGATCATGACCAGTGCCTAAGGCAGATGCTTACCTGACTGAGCCACCCAGGAACCCCACTGTGGTGACTTTTATGTAAACACCAACATCTTTGATATGTAAGATTCATCTGCATATGAGTGGAAATGCCATTTTTCCTGCAACAGGTAAGTGATGGACTCGAATTTTATCAGGACATACTCAGGTCCACCTGCTTTGGGGTAGTTATAAAATCTATGCACCACTGAGGTCCTTTCTTAGAGAACTTGAATTCATGGAAGCAATGACCTTGTGAGTTACCACTCAATACATTTCTACGGGGGATGTGTTCAGCTATGCATCCCCTACTATGTATTTCATAAGAGAAGGGATAGTGACAAATATTTGAACAATTCTTATGGGTCAAGTTTTGTATAGGGCTTCAGTATCATTTTATCATTGACTCTTCAACAGCACTGTCCTATGGTTATCCTCATTTATACAAAAGGAAAATGAAGCACAGAGAGGTTAAGAAACTTGCTTAATGGGGCGCCTGGGTGGCTCAGTGGGTTAAAGCCTCTGCCTTCAGCTCAGCTCCTGATCCCAGGGTCCTGGGATCGAGCCCCGCACCGGGCTTTCTGCTCAGCAGGGAGCCTGCTTCCTCCTCTCTCTCTGCCTGCCTCTCTGCCTAATTGTGATTTCTGTCTGTCAAATAAATAAATACAATCTTAAAAAAAAAAAAA